>JAOTAZ010000004.1:19403094-19418296 GCA_025629785.1 Erythroxylum oxycarpum
CATCAATTGTATTTTTGTAACTCTTGTAAAGGTTTATGATGTACTGTCAATATGTTACTAAAGCTATGAATGAGAATCTTGTATGAACTCTTCTTTTGAAATGGAAATGGATGGATTCATGAATGGTAACTTTTGCTAACTTAGAATGTGTTGGATGTCTATATTGCTTGGAATTGTCTTTGATTTGGCTAGATGAGTTTTGCAATTAATGAAGTTGTTATGCTAGGTTGGTGTGGGGTTTGAGAATGATGTATATGTTTATCCTTGGTTGAAATATCAAATAGTTACTAGTGTTAGAAGATAGCTTGTTGATATTGGGGTGAATGTAGGTGATGAATGATTTGGAATTGAATTCCAATGTTATTTGATGTCGTTGCATGAGTTTGGAGTGGTTTTTATGGTAGTAGAAAAGGGTTTGAGGTATGGAAATGATAGGAGGGGTTTAGGGGCTTGAAAGGGGGGCTTGTAGGGTGAAATTTTAGTTTCACCCGAAAGCTACACGGTCAGGCCGTGTAGGTTTACACAGACCGTGTAACTCCAGCCCCTGCGCACCACTTCCACCCGAAAGCTACACGGGCAGACCGTGTAGGTTTACACGGTCCGTGTATTTTGACCCCCTTAACGTCCTAATTTAAATTTTTGGTCTTCATGAAAGTTGTAGCCCTAGATGTCTTCTTTCCAACCGTCCAAGATTGAGGTCAATAGAGCTCCGATTGAGGTGATTCTTGTTTTCACATAAACTAGAGACCTAGAGCTACCTTTTTCAAGAAGTCAATTGTAGTTTTTGTGACCTCTGTTTTGTGGGCTCGCCTTTGTGGCTTGAATGGTGGCTAGATTTAGGGTTTTTCGTGAGGGTTAAGGAGTTTAGGAAACCCGCTTATATTTTTGGGCTTCGATTCCGATTCGATCGTTGGGCTTCGGGAACGGGGCCCAACATGAACTCTTTAGAACCTCCTCATACGTAATAGGCTCATCATCTTCTATGAGCAATAAGTCGTTAAGTTCACTTATGAGAAATTCGTATCTTTTGAGAACATGACGTATCCTACCTGACCTACGAACTTCTTGTGTGTCAGAAGGTTGAACTATTGTTTCATCTTCATGAACAATAGTCTAGGGTCCAGGCAGTTGAACTGCGTATGATTGAGCATCTTGAACTTCCACAAGTTCAATTTTTCTCCCACTGTCTTCTCTTAGAAGAATTCTCTCTCTAAAAAGACATGTTTTGAAATAAACACCTTTTGTTATGAAACATGGTAGAACTGATATCATATAGTTTCTTTAGGATATCCTACAAACGGACATTTTTCAGATTTAACTTCAAGCTTATCTGACTGAATCTGCTTCACAAAAACAAGACAACCCAAAACTTTCATATGAGAAAGATAGGGTTTATTATTAGTCCATATTTCATATGGAGTAACATCAACTGACTTGGATGGGACTCTGATTAATTCATAAACAAAAGTTTTGAGTGCATATTGCTAAAAGGATTTTGGTAAATTTGTTAAACCCATCATAAACCTCACCATGTCTAACAAGGTTTGATTTCTTCTCTCAGCCACGCCTTTGTGTTGTGGTGTGTATGGCAGAGTCCATTGGGACAATAGTCTATTATCCCTAAGATAATCCAAAAACTCTTGGTTTAAGTATTTACCACCTCGATCATATCAAAGTGATTTAATACTTCTCCCAAGTTGTTTGTCAACTTCATTTCTGAATTCTTTGAACCTTTCAAAGGCTTCAGACTTGTATCTCATAAGATATACACACCCATATCAGGAATGATCATCAATAAAGGTAATAAAGTACACAAAACAACCTTTGGCATATATAGACACCGAACCACATACATCAATATATATTAGGTTTAAAAGTCCACTAGTTCATTCACCCTTTCCTTTAAAGGATAACTTAGTCATCTTGCCTAATAAGCAAGATTCACATGTGTCATATGATTCATAATCAAATGACCCTAAGCCACAACACTTGTGTAGTTTAGACATATGTCTCTCACATATATGGCCAAGGCGACAATGCCATAAGTAAGATGATTTCATATTATCTCATTTTATTCTTTTGTTATTATTGATATTTAGAATTGGACTATACATATTCAATATGAATATACCATTGCATAATGTACCCAAAGCATATAACATTCCATTCAAATAAATTGAACAACCATTGTTACTGAAATTTAAATGGAATATAACTTTATTAAGACTAGAAATAAACATTACATTTTTATTCAAAGCAGGTACATAAAAATAATTGTCTAATTCTAATACAAACCCACTAGGGAGTGTCAATATATATGTGACTACAACTAATGCTGCAACTCTTGGTCCATTACATACTCGCAGGTCTGACTCTCCCTTGTTGAGCTATTTATTGTTCTTTAGGCCCATCATGTCAGTACAAATATACGAGCTACAACCGGTATCTAATACCTATATGTTGTTATCAAAAACAGTATGAACATCAATAACATAAATACCTAACATATATGGGGCATCAGATGTCTTCTTCTGCTTTAAGGATTTCAGATAGGTTTTGTTGTTTCTCTTCTAATGGTCATCTTCGCCACAGTGGAAGCAAGTTCCCTTTGGGGTAGTCTTTTTTGCTTTCTTAACACCTCTCTTAGGCCCTGCAGATTTCTTATTCTTTTGGATTTTTTTCTTCAAACTAGAAGAGTCCACCAGCATCACAACCTTATCCTAGCAGACAGATGGCTTAACTGCCTTGAGCATGCTGACCAACTCAGGAATACATATTGTGTATCCGATAGTTAAGCACAAATTTTGAGTAACTATTGGTTAAACCTGACATAATTAAGTCAATACTTAATTTATGATACAAAAGAAACCTAAGGAGGCTAGCAGCTTAATGTAGCCATTCATTTTTAGTGCATACTACACTAGAGATATTCCCTTAACCATCTTAAACTGGAGGAGTAATCTCGAAGTCTCGAACCTTGCTTCCTCATTAAAGAGCTCCCTAAGATGATAGACTATGGTATGAGCATCCATAGCCTCTTGCTGCTTTTGCAGCTTTGGTGACATAGCGGCTAGCATAATACAACTAGCCATCTTGCTATCATCGAGATGCTTCCTATATGCCCTCCAATCATAATTAGAAGCATCAGTAGCAGAGGGATCAGGAAGTGGTTCTTCCAAGACATAACCAAGCTTCTCAGACTTGAGAACTATTCTTAAGTTCCTAAGCTAGTCAAAGAAGTTTGATCTAATCAACTTGTTAGCTTCCATCAATGATCTTAGATTCACACTAGTACTCATGGTGATGACTCGGGCAATAGCAATCTATCGTCAAATAAAGAAAAACTAGAATGTATTTAAATGCGTGTTTATAAGGACTTTAATAACACGCATTATGGCTCCCACTATTTTCACAAATTCATAACCCTCAGTATAAATCCAAAAGAACTAGTAGAGAAATTCTCCTAGTAGGTCAATATCCAATATCCCTAAGAATGTCCTTGAGTTTGCCCAACAAGCCACATTAGTTCAACCTGTAGGTATTGACCATACCAATTGCATCTCCAACGCAACTATCGAATTTAGTGTTATCAATTATTGATATGTGCATACTCATTGAGCTATCAACTCTTAACATGTGTATATATAATGTACACTACTCAACTTCGCCTCAGTCCATATTGATCTTAGGTTTGCCCAACAAACTAGCGCTTCTAGTTAAAACCGACCTATTAATCTAGAAATCCTATTTCCATGGTTCAAACATATCCTTGTAAACTAGGCTTAGATTTGCCTAACAACCTTAACTCTAAAAGGACTCTGATCCTCACCACATTAAAGGAAGGAATTAGCTTTAATATTCTAAGTGAGTGGTTTGACTAAGGTCTCATCTAACTTAGATCGTCTTATACATATAACTCGTATACATACATATATATATACGACACACACAAACATAGTTATTATAACTAGATGGCATGATATGGACTACGCAATCAAATTGGGCCTAAGCCCATAACCATCCATCATATAAGCCCACACATTCTCCTAACCATGCATATATGTAAACTCATCATTTGGTTATGACATTTTATGGATCCTAACATGAAAGCCTAATCCAACATTTGGATTTAAGCCCAATCCAACACTTAGATTTATTATCTTCCTTTTATTAACTTGGCTAAAATTACTATTGTATGTTATTTCAATTAGAATTAATATTAATCTAATTAACATGAATTTATAAATCTAGAAATTAATTATGTAATTCATAATTAATTTACTTTAAAATAATTATTTGATGTCCAAAATTAAACAACTTCAATTTTATCATACATACCAATCTTTCTAGTCTTATTAGAAAATCTATTGCATTACTAAAATTAATTCAAAATTAATTTCTATAATTTCACAAAATTTCCAGAATATCAAGTCACCATTCCAAGCATCTCTAGATCATTTCTTGATGATAAAAATCATTTAGGAATCACCCAAAAGTTATTATGATCACCGAAATACTGATAAGACACCAAAAAAGACAAATATGGCTTCTAAAATTTTGTGGAAATCAAATTTCAAGCAAAATCATTTAACCATGCATCAAACATCAAATTAACACATTTTTATCACGTAAAATATTTTAAGGTTATATAACCGAAATATAAACTTACAAAAACATCAAACAAAATAGATCTTACAAATTATTAAAAAAATTTTAATAATTCTACAAATTTTAGAGGCATAAAACATCCCAAATATGTTCACATAACTTTTCCATAATCAAGTTCCATGAAAATCTTATGTAACCTTATCAATTTAGCCACTAGACATCACATGCCCAGCAGAATGTCAGATTTCATGTATGTTCTTGTAAATTTGAAATTAAATATTTTAATCATATTAAAAAAGAATTCAATCACCCTAAATCATTCACTTACATCTTATGAACAGATTGGTGAAAGAAAATTGTGAAAACCATTTTTCTATAATTAATTTCAAGCAAAACATTACAGGACTCTAAGCTATCACAACCATGAAAATAGTTTTCATATGTCATGTATTCTACATCTAACAAGGCACAAGATGTCTCTGATACCACTGTTAGGTTCTGATAATGCATCTAATACATAATATATATCAAATATATAGTAGAAATAAAACAAAACCTCAAAATTAGATCTACTTATGCATATAGATATAGAAAAACAAAAACATGAAATGTAAGATGTTTACATACCTTTCTGACAATCTCCTTCATTCTTTAATCTTCTCCGCGTTTTGTTGTCGTAAACTGTAATGATCAATGTAGACCATCTCTAATGAAAGTCCATATGAAGATAGAAGGATGAAACCTCACTAGGAGATGGCTAGAATTCTTTCTTTATGCTAGCAAAAACAAGAACTCTTGAGAGAGTTAGAGAAAAAATGTGTGTCTAAGAGAAAGATCCTTTCTTTTTCTATTCTTGTGTCTTACACAAGATGCATGAAAATTATCTCAATTTTTTGCACCATTTGGTCTTCCATAACCCCCATCACTAATGGAAAGTTATAGGAAGTTAATGGTCATAAATAACATGCATTAATGGAAGTTATGAGAAGTTAATGACCATGATAATGTGCATTAATGGAAGTTATGGGAAGTTAATGACCATGAATAGCATGAATTAATCAAAGCCAACAACACTTGTTTCTAATCCATTCAATGCAATGTTTTCTATCATGATCACATCGCGATATAATCCCAAAACACTATCTCATATCTCGAATCACCATTCAAGACCATTTTACTCATCCTTCGGATCTCCTATGTGTGTGACCCATTAGGTTCCTGGTTATGTTGGCCACTTGAATTAGCACTTAATTCAAGTAAGTCAAGAGTGGTATCTAATAACACGTTATGAACTCCAATTGGCCAAAAAGTCAGTGGTTTGACTACGAACCCTTCCATACACAATGTTGCCATGTAATTTGTCCTTTCACCATATATACCCCACTTGGTTCAGAGTATGTTCCAAGTGTCAACTCCCACTAAATTGTCTATATCACATCTAGTCCAAGTGTTAGATCTTGTCCTGAGGATCTCACTACTCTATGTATCATTGAAGACTCTCTTCATGACACATATCTACTTTAGCCAATGACTTCCAACTAATGACCCCAATAAAAGGTCATGGTCATCATCTCCTTCTATTAGGAGTGGTGAATCCTTTATTAGCTACACAATTACCTGTGAATACCTCAAGCTGCATCCAATCACCACCCTATAAGTAACCCCTGAGAGGCACTGATGAATGGAGTCAAAGCATAGGATCAGTATCTGAGATATCCATGAGCACCTCAAGTCAAAGGATATTTGCATTATTGCTATTATGAGAATATCATTGACATCGAAATAGAATATCCATATGATTGCATCATAGTAAATTAATCTAATATACTTACTACTCTTAGTAAACATCCACGTGTTAACTCTAAACAACTCATGTCTACAGCTTGTAAGATCTACTGCTTGATCCAATCAAGGAGTATAACATATGTTAGTCTATTCGGATTTATGATATCCCATCTCATTAATCTTATGACTAGGAAAAGTTTAGATACTAACATAATTACACATGATAGGAATCTCATTATCATGATCTAATCCTGATTTCCTCCATGCTATATTTTGTATCAAGGACTTCATTAAATCAATTCAAGATTAACATCAAATCCATAAACGTATGAACATCGAAATAATAAAAAATGTTTTTATTAATCATAAAATGATTTGCGCAATAAGTGCTAAAGGTGATTGCCCTTAGAGCACTTCTCTAACAATGCAATTCATGAATTTTCAATGATATAACTTCTATGAAATAGTCTAAGGTTCTAATCCCTCAATTAGAAAAATCGACTTTTACACTCAAGGTTTAATTAGACAGTCGCATTACACATATGGAAAACAAACCAAAGTAGGCAGTAACCATACAAGTTCGAGTTATTTAACCTATTTCATGTTATTCCTAATGATTCAAAGTCAATAATAGGTACAAACAAACCCAAAATACAAAGATTATGCATTGTATTAAGATTCTAGCAATGGTTTATATAAAAATAATCTAGTGAATACATTCAGATCATTTTTACACAATGCCCAACTCAATAAGCACAAAATAACATAAACAATTCCAAAAGAGAGGGATTCAACAGTACATAAGGAAAAGATATGCTTAACTATGATCCTAGTCGTCGATTTCACCTCTAAATCGAGTTAGGAAGCTTAAACCTCCATGGATGTCTTGAAAGAGTGAGTTTTCTGCACTTCACGAAGTCCTAAGTTGATTCACCTTCTTTTTACCAACAAAATGTTCTATTTATAGTAAAAATTAGGTTTTCATGTACATACATGGTTTGATAGAAGGCCGTGTATCAACCTTTATACGTCAAAAAAATGTGAAACTCGTAAAGATATGTGGTTAGAGACACAACTATGTATCCAAACATGTAAGTCCAAAACTATCTTTTGAATGTTTACACAACCATATAAGTATATACACAGCCGTGTATCTCCCAGATTTTGCTAAATTGTTGTTCTACTTATGAATTCTTGCTCAATCCTCACCCTAATTGATCTCCTTCTTGTTCCAAAATCCTCATTGAGTTTGAATGTCAACGTAACTTAAAGAAGGTTCTTTTAACCAATTTTAGTTCGTGCTCCAAACTTGTACCCAATATCAAATATGAACTAAAATGAGTATCTTAAACATTTTAAAACAATAATCACTAAGTGTTATGGAGTAAATGCTTAAACAATTAAGCATACATCAATTTACGATATATGCATGTAAATCACAACATTTTATTGGTGACCTCACTTTTAAAACAACATAAAAACATTAAACCAAAAAAGAGGCAACCTATTTTTAAAAAATTAGACTCTAATACCAACACTGACAAGCCCCTATCTTATATAACAACTAGGCGATCTACCCAGCAACCCTTAGTGACCTTCTAGTCAATATTTAATCCAACTGGAAAGTTCCCTTAGATATAAGCCTATTGCCCTTTCAGAAAGTTTTAACTTAACATAAAAAGATATAAGTAGGGGAGTTTTTTATTTTATTTTTCTAAACAATTTTATGAAAAATTTCAGCAACCCTTAGTGACCTTCTAGTCAATATTTAATCCAACTGGAAAGTTCCCTTAGAGATAAGCCTATTGTCCTTTAAGAAAGTTTTAGCTTAACATAAAAAGATATAAGTAGGGGAGTTTTTTATTTTATTTTTCTAAACCATTTTACGAAAAATTTCGTCAACATAACAACTGCATTTGGGCATTCCCAAAATTTTCAAAGTCTCTGTAAAAGTTCAAAACACTTCTTTATTCACATCAAAATCCCCAATATAAATTTTGGACTTCAAATCCACTCACAAGCAATCTCAGCAATCACATCAATGAACTTTAAAAGCTAAAATATATTCATGCATTTAACTTGAAAACATTCATATACATATGTTCTTTACACAAAATACATTCCAAAACATATTCATAAATATGAAAATGTTCCCAAAAATCTTTACAAACCAAAAATGCCTACACAGCAACACGTGACGAAGCTGACTACTAGCAAGGTGGAGTCCCTGCTACTGAAGCCCTTAAGCATTCACTTGGGAGGTTTTATTTTGAAAACAGAAAGTAGAGTGTGAGCTAAACAAGCTCAATGAGTGTTAAATTTTTAATGGAAATCATAATTAACAATTTAAACCTTCCTGAAATAAATTCATTTCATTTCTTATGATACGATACCAATATAAAACATATATGCTTTATAAAATCAAATATCTCCAAGTTACTTTTAATGCAAGTTATGGCAACATCAGTATTGTCATGAACTCTCTTACACGACATAATCCACCACTAACTTCTTTTCTATATGGTACCTTAGGCATAAAGTCAAGGAGTTGGTTTTACATCATTTACCTGCGAAGGGTTAACCACTAGTAACAAAGCTAGTTCTACATCGCTTATCGCACTAGGTTAATCGCAACACATCTATAGTTACAGAGTTGGTTCTGTATTGATTACTTGTAACTGGTTAACCACCAGTTACTGAGTTATTTCTACAACGATTATCCACATTAGGTTAACCACTATATACTAGTAGTTGCTGAGCTGGTTCTACATCACTTACCTGCAACTAGTTAACCACTAGTTATGGAGTTAGTTCTACATTGCTTACCCACACTAGGATAACTGCTATACATCGGTATAATAACATGTATAAACCCTATTAGTGCATCGTAGGCTAAAAACTCATTTCCTTTTTATCAAACAATAATATAATTTCAATATAAATTCAAGTCCTATGAAATTCAACTTTCAAACTTCAAATTCATATATTGCTAAAGCATGCACTTATGCTAGCAATATTCACTTATATTGTATCATTCACATCAAACTCATAATGATACAATATAAGGTTACATGACATCAATTCTTTTACAAAGAATTTATTTATTTAAAATAATTAAAATACAGAGAGGTTTACAAACTTATCACCAAGTACACTCTCACATTTTGTGCTCTCCTTTACCTACAAAAATTGCACTTTATTTAGGCATTTTTTTTCAAATTTCAAAATAAGGAATTAAAACTATATATTTAATTTAATCGAATTCGAGATTAGTATTTAATCGTGTAACATGCACGCTAATCATATTTTTGGTTACTTTCGTAAACTAACCTATTGTTATTTGTTTTAAAGTCTAACTTCGAAAATTACTTAAATACCATCTTTTCCCTATCTAACTTATCAATTTCTTCAAAACACTATCTCACTCACCTTAAGCAAACTTCAACAAGTCACACCAACAATTAAATTTCTGCTTAAGGCCAAATTGTCCTCACTACACATATATATATATATCAACATTTCATTTTCTTTCCAATTTTTGAACACAATTCACCTAAGATCCATGCCAAGTATCATCCAAACACATTATAAATCATTTCAACTTCATACTTTCCACATACACTCCATATACTAATTTTTACAAATAATAACATAACATTTCATTTGATAATTCCAATGTCACAAATACACTTAATGACCATCCATAATCACATTCACATGGTCATTACATCATAATCTTACTTTTATACCAAAAATTCCCTTAAGGCTAAACTTAACATATTTTACATCATACTTTTCCAAATCAATTCTTTGTCATTTCTAACCTATTTTACATCAAAATTTTCCAATTCTTTTCCAAATCAACTCTTTTTCATTTCTTTATTTCATTAGCATCAAAACCATGCTATGAACATCATGAAACATCATAATAAAATTTGTGGGTCAAATCACTCTAAAATCCCTAGCCATGTTTGATCCTCTCATTTTTGATTTCTTGGTTTACTTTCTTGTTTTCAGCCCTTAAATGCTTCTAATATCATTATCTACTCCATGGTAAGTCAACAATTACCATTGAATGCAAACACATTTATCCCACTCAATAGAAATATAAGCTAAGAAAAACTTACTACTTTTGCTTCAATCTTTTGGGTAATTGTTGAGCACCATTACTTGATCAAGATATCTTCAAAACTCCATTAAAACCCATCAAAAATAGTAGCCCTCTTATTCCTCTTCTCCTTGGTCGTAAGTCACCCTTACTTGTTCTCTTCTCTCTTTTTTTCCCTCTCTCATGGTTACGTTAAAGAATGAAGCAACTTTGTCTTACTTTTTGCTTTTTATACTCCCCATTAATGCTACATATGTCACTCTCTAATTGGTTCACTCTAATGACTCATTAATCCACTAACTTTTATACAAAAAGACCAAGTTTCCGTTCAATGAATTTAATTCACCAACTAACAGAATTAAGTTTCAAAAATATTCTGTAGCCTTCTTATTATCAAATTGACCATGAAATACTCTAATTAGGGTCAATACTTATTGATTGGATTCTTTAGAAAAATTCGAATGGGTTTAAATTTATCAATACCCATTTTTCCAAAAAGGGTATTTTAGTCCTACACTTTTGGAACTCCCAAAATCCATCCAATCAGACTTATTTTCGATCCATTTTAGTATCATTAAACTCTAATACTTATTTCGTATATATTTCAATATTTTAGGGTTGCGTTCCCCAAAAATCACTATTCACTCAAATTCACTATTCACCTAAAATACTATTCACTAAAAATAAAAAGTTATATTCAATGAAAACAAAGGTTTGAGGTTTTACAATTTGTCTGGAGAGACAACAAGGCCAACTTCGAAAGATCCTAATATAGCAATACGGAGTTCTAGAAATTCTTTGACCATAGTTGTTTGATTAATTCCATAGAGCCTACAATTAGAAAACCTCGTATGTTGCTTCCAATAGCTAAATATCTATAGGATGCAGTTCGGGAGATGTGTTCTAATTTTGAAAATTCTTCTCATATTTTTAAACAAAAATGAAGCTATGGAAGGCTAAGCAAGGAGACCATGACGTTACATTATTTTATAAGAAACTTGTAACTTTGTGGAACAAATTGGACCTATGTTATGAGGATGATTGGGATTGTCTGAATGACAGTGTTAGACATAAAAGAAGGAAAATGATAAATTTTATGTTTTTCTTGTAGGGTTGAATCAAGAATTGGATGAAGTTAGAGACCAAATTTTAGGAAGAAAGCCTTTACCCTCTATTAAAGAGGTTATCTCAAAAGTAAGGAGAGAGGGGATGGGGTAGAAAGTGACGGTTAGCAACACCGATTTAGAGGCTGAAGGTTCTACACTTATGTCGAAAGGAATAGATGCTTAGGGAGCGGGGAAAAAACAACAAAAGGAAGTGGTGTGATCACTATAAAAATGATTCACACACCTAAGAAACATGCTAGAAAATTCATAGGATGTTGAAAAGTTAGAAGAAAAACAATTCGGAGACAACCGTACCTCCCAAGCCAACACTAATGAATCCAGACTCGAAATTTCTCTAGTCTAAATCTTATCTATTCTTTAGTTTAAAAGGGTAATTATCTAGTTGTCTCTTATTTCAGTGTCAATTCAGATAATTCTTGGATAATTGATTATAGGGCAATAAATCATATAACTAGATCCTCTAAATTTTTTTCTTCCTATAGTCCTTGTGTAGGAAATTAAAGACTAAAAGTAGTGGATGGTTCAAACTTAGCAGTGGCTAGGAAAGGATCGATTGTTCTTTCCCCTGATATTACACTCCACAATGTTCTTCATGTTCCCAAATTGTTCTACAACTAGTTTTCAGTTAATGAAATAATTATTGATCAAAATTGTCAAACTAATTTTCTTCATGTGATTGTCAATACCAAGATCTGAATATAAGGAAGATGATTGGCAATGTTAAACAAGATGGAGGTCTCTATTTTTTCAAAAATAGATATGACTTAAATAGGCAATCCTAGAGAACTTGTATTAATTCTATTTCAATACTTTGTGAGAATAAAATTATATTATGGCATTTTAGATTTGGACTTCTAATTTTTCATTATATGAGGCATTTATTTCCAAATGTTTTTACAAATAAAGATCTATCTTCATTTCAGTGTGAAATTTGTCAAATTGCTAAACATCTTTGAACATCTTTCCCAACACAATCTTATAAGGCCGTAAAACTATAACACCCACTCCCGCAAGACACGTACCTGATATCATCAATGATGTCCAAATCAGAGCCCCTCAAGGGTGGCATACTAGAGCACCCACTTAGTCAAAAATTGGCATAAAATGTTTTTTTTGGATAACAAACATACACACTTTTTTACGAAAATCAACATGTCAAATAGGGCCTACTTTATTCGAAAAGTTTTTCAATCACAACAAGACAATCACCAAAACTTTTAATAGCCAATTGAGCCCTTTCACAAATACATAACACTTTAGTTATAATGTCTTTACATTACAACATAAATCATATAAACATTTTACAAAACTTTCGGAATACATATTGTAAAGAAATTGCAGAATATACAAATTTATACAAAAAACAGGAAATTATAAATACAGACACAAACTGATCCCGACCCTTATCTCTCACTTGCATGTAGTAGGTATACTCCTATTGCCTAATAGGGTATTCTTCTATTCCTAAAAAATATTTGCAAATTTTAAGTGTGTTTTGTGAACTCATTGAGGTAACCATCATCGATGGTTCACTCAATTCATGCAACACAACAATTCACATAACATATAATTCACATCTTTGCACTTTTGCATAGGTATCACATATCACATTTACATTTACATTTAAGAGTAATCAATTCGGCATTTCAAACAATCAACATACTTGTTAAAAATGCATATGAAATGCCCATGAGACTCATTTCCAATTGTTACATTGTTGTGACTGAGTGCTTAAACTATCCCGTATTCATTTTAGATACGGGTATCTCATTGCTAACTGTCCCTTATTTCATGTGGATATAGGGCTCATTTTACATAGTGAGCCTTAGTGTAACATCCCATCCCTATATTAAGGGTGAGGACTTGAAATTTCAACACATGGGAGCTCAAAGAGAGATAAAGGAAATGCATTTTCTAGCTCATGCATAATGTTAGCATATATACACATAAATATTGAATGTTTGCACATAAAAAAGTGGTACGTGCATTCATTGACAACTTCTAGGTATAATTAATGTTAAATATGATTTTATTGAAAATGAGAAGTTGAGGGAGTAGAAAGAGTGATCTTCGTATGAGTTGTGATAAGGAAAGACTTAGAAACAAAATTGGTAGTGATATGGAAAATGTTCACTGAGTGTGCTTCGATCTGTTAGCCATAACTCTTTCTTTAGTTATCCAAACGAGATGATTCTTAATTTGGATTAAACTAGAAATGTATGTCTCCATTTTTTATGAAGGCATCTGATTTCAATTCTGTAGCTAAGAATCTCAAGATTAGGTGCAGTATGTTGGTGTATGTTGGTGTATGAATGGAAAATATGTCTTCAGAATTTAGGGGCAAATTTGGGATTGCTATAAATAGATTTTAGCAAAGTTGGCTTCTAGAAAGTTGTAGATCTTTCTTTTATTTTTTCCAACGGTATATAGTATGAAAATTTTGGACATCTGAGCTAAAATTTATGATCTTTATAAGTGAAGATGTTTTGGAGACAAAAGTAAGAGGAAGCAAAGTAAGACGATGCAAATAAAAAAAGGGAGAAGCTTCGTCTTAGTTACTATTCATCTAAGACGAAGCTACTTTTCATTCACTTCATCTTAGTTACTGTTCATCTAAGACGAAACTACTGTTCATTCACATAGTCTTAGTTGTTCTTCATCTAAGACGAAGCTACTGTTCATTCACTTCATCTTAGTTACTGTTCATCTAAGATGAAGCTATTGTTCATTCACTTAATCTTAGTTACTGTTCATCTAAGACGAAGCTACTATTCATTCACTTTGTCTTAGTTGCTCTTCATCTAAGCCGAAGCTACTATTCATTCACTTCGTCTTAGTTACTATTCATCTAAAATGAATCTACTGTTCATTCACTTCGTCTTAGTTACTGTTTATCTAAGATGAAGCTATTATTCATTCACTTCGTCTTAGTTACTGTTCATATCCATCATCTTAATTACTGTTCATCTTCCATCTTCTATTCCATTTTTTATCCTTCAGAAGATAGAATTTGTCTTCGAGGTCTTCATGAAAGATGTAGAGCTCGAAGTCCTCTTTTCAATCATCTAAAAACGAGATCAATCTGATATTGTTTGTGAAAGTTATGGAAATCGCGCCAAAATAGGTTCAATTTGATTGCGGTCATAAACATGGTTGCTTCTTTTGACCATAACTTCTTCACTAGATCTCCAAATGATTTTATTCTTAAACCAATGGATTCGTAAGACTATGCTATACATCTCAACCAAAAATTGAAGCTATCGAAAATGAAGTAAGAAATATTGAATGAAAAACATGGGACGAGTACAGTGAGTGTGCTTTTAATTAATATGAATTGATGTTATTTCACTGAACATACTTCAGTATTTTGATGATTTCTGGAGTTATACTGATCTAAATGAGATGATTTTTATCTTTTAATAAACTAGAGACATGGGGCTACAAATGGTATGAAGTAATTGGAATCTAGTTCAGTCTCTATAATGTTTAATATCCATATGGAAGTTGTGCATAGTATACTATTTTGGACAAGAGCAGTCCAAAAATGTTTGAAGTATATCTTTTGAATCACTGA
>JAOTAZ010000004.1:19418396-19447665 GCA_025629785.1 Erythroxylum oxycarpum
GATTATTTAACTATCATATAAATAAAAATTACAAACAATATAAAAAATTAAAATGTTACAATTTTGTCATTTACTAAATAATAATTAAATCAAAACATCAAATAAAAACAATGATAAATATTCACGACTGTCTAACTATTACAATTTACAACAATAGTTAGTGTTAAAGAACCATATAAAAATGAAACCTGAAACAAAAATATTTACAATTATATTTATATTGCATATATAGAATTTAACACATACATCATATATAAGTAAAACTAAAAGAAGAGATGAAACTAAAACCTAAAATTTCATTTAATCGAATATTCACTCAAATCAGATTGACCGTAATTCTCATTTAGTACAAAATCTTCATTATTAAGAGGAGCTTCATTGCCCAAGATTATCTTCTAGGTTGCTCACATTTATCAAAACTAGTTTATGAGAAACTCAATCTGTCAAAAGATCGATATGGTCAAGGCAAATTGGATCTACCAAACTACTTGTTTTATTAAGAGTCCCAGTAAACAATAAAATTAAATTACTAAGAAATTATATCAAAATTAATAATGATAATAAAGTACCTTTTCTGAAGTTTTAAATTGTATTAAACAAAGATCAAGTGGTTCAATCTTTTATGCTCCAATTTATTCTTTTCTTGGAATAGATGAATTTAAGAGTACGAAAATTTCTTTTACACCCTGTTGTACTTACATATCAATTTAGAATTTAAACTACATACCTTTGAAATTCTGGAACACCACTTCTGAATTGGTTCTACAAAGCAACTGTAAGTTGTAAGACAACAAAAGTAACATTATAAAAACAAGAAAGTGATGATTAATTTTCACCAAGTAACAAAAGTGAAAAATATATATATCTGGATTAAGTTTGTCTCTTTGACGAATAACAATTGGTATCCTAAAATCATCATAAACATCCTTATAAATCTCCATTTGTAAGTTTAAGAAATCTTGCATCATTTTATGGAAACAATTGTTGTAATATTTAATAATATCTCCTCATTAACCTAAATTTTCTTTATAAAACTTAGTCTAAAATAGACAATAAGATTCAAAAATGCCTCGGTTACAAATAACAAAAAGATATCTTTCTCACCTCTCATTGATGACTACAAGATAAGGTATATATAAAAAAAGACATTTTTCATATTGACCTTGATTGCTTCCTTCTCCTTCTCTATAACATTAAAAAAAACTGATTATTACCTTCTCATCACTATTAGCCAGACAAAGTATCCTTACTAAAGGATTACAAACTCGGATGAAAATTCAAATTGGGACCAAAATTTATTATCTTTAAGTATAATTTTAGAAACCTCCAATCCAGCATTAGACCTAGCATGTTGAGATGTAACTCACTTATTATTTGTAAACATTTGTCTCAACTCTTTATTCATTATAACAAAACACTAAAGTGATAAGATATTAGTTACAAAACATGTAGTAGCAGCATGACACAAATTCTTACAATTGGTGAAATCTTTTCTTATTAAATTGAAGACCCATGTATTATTGTAGATGAACCTGGTCACCATTTTTACTTTTTGCATAGTCTCATCAATAATAGGAAAATATCTAACATCCCCTATATTTTCCAATATCAAGTCAATGCAATGTACATCATAAGAAGTCCAATAAAAAGAATTATACTTGCTTTACAATCTTCTTCCAATTACATTATAAGCGTAATCATTATCAGTAATGAACTTAACAATATTTTCTGACCTAACTTCATTCATAACTTTATCAAATATTTCAAATAGAGTATCAATATTCCTAATAAGGCATATGCATCAATAGGTTCCAAAAACATTGTCCTCTTCGTAGAATGAACCAAAAAATTAATAATAGGCTCATATCTTTTATTTGTTCAACCATCACACATGGTTTAAAACCCACTACCAATTTTGTAGTTCAATATTTGCCTTCTATCTTTCTCATGTTGATACTCTTCATACCAAGTCTTCATTTGCCATTTGACATCATCATTCACTTTCTTACAAGGTTGGTCATCTTTAATCTCAACTAAATGCTTCTTTTATCTAGTGATTCCATCACCTTTCAAACGCTTGTTACAATACAAATAAATAATATGATTCTTCATTCTAAGAACCAATCTAGCATAAATCCAAGCTATATCATCTAATCTTTCTATACTTGAAGCCATTAAATTATCAGGATTACTTGAACTTCCTTCTATTTATCTATAAAACAAATAAAGACATATGTAAAAATTAAATTAATAAATTCATATCAAAATAAAGAGCACTTAATCTCTTTATCAATTACTATCACAAAATTTGTATTGTTTAACTCAAAAGTCAAAACTAACAAAAAAACATACATCTTATATAACTCGTTTTGTATACTTACATCATTCAACCATAAACTAAAGACATACACTCACAACTATAAGCTATTTAACTTCAACCATAGCTCACAACTATAAGTTTACAACTTATTTTATTTAATCACATAATTTAACTATAAACTAATCTATTTTATTTACTTATACAATTCAATTTGTAATATTTATCATTATTTTGTTTTCTTAACTAATTTTAATCAACAATGTTACTAAAATCTTAATTTCCAACTTTAATATAACAATCTTTCAATCACCAATTTTAATCATCATTCTTAATTTCTTACTTACGTTTACTTCACAATCAAAAGTTAATATACACTACAAAATTCAATTTCATCAAACACAATTCATAAATAAGTCAAAACCAACAATTCAGTATTCAATATACATAATTACACAATACGCATGTACATATATACATCTTATATAACTCATTTTGTATGATTATATTATTCAGCCATAAACTAATGGCGTACACTCTTAACTATAACCTATCAATTTCAACCATAACTCACAAATATTTATATAAGCTTACAACCTATTTTATGTAATCACATATTTCAACTATAAACTAATCTATTTTTTTGCTTGTGCAATTTAATTTGTAATCTTTATCAATATTTTGTTTTCATAGCTAATTTTAATTAACATTGTTACTAAAATCCTAATTCTCAACTTTAGCTTAATAATCTTTCATTAACCAATTTAATCAACATTCTTAGTTTTTTACTCAAATTAACTCCATACTTGTAGTTTGATATAATTTTTTTTTACTACAAGTACATAAGTCATAACTTGTAGTATAAAAGATATTGTTCCCATAAGGATTGGATTAGTCACCTAACAACTTGAATGCACTTTGTGTGAGGGAATAAAAGATTAAATTAATTGAATTAAAATAAATTAACTAAAATTAAAATAAACTAATAAAACTAAACAATTGAATAAGTGAAGCCAACAATAAGAATAAGGTTAATCAATAATAAAAACTTAAGGGTTATTCCATCTTTGTTTTAACTTATTAATTCAATTATGCTTGTAATTAGTTAAAATTATAACATATTTTACACCTTTATTTGATATTGTTTTAAATCATTTACATAGCATATTTGGGAAAAAATTATGGCATTTTATTATTAATAACTCATGATGTTTAGTTTCATATTTTATATCTAAAATGGGATTAAATTATATTAAGTATTTATTTTACAGGCTTAGTGGACTTAAAGAAAAGAATTTAGAAGAAAATCTGACCCAAAAGGAAAATCTAAAACAAAGCCCAGTGGAAAATGACAAGGACTAGCCCAACTAAAGACAAAAACGGAACAACTCAGTAAAACAATAAACAACCCAAACTAGAAGCAAAATGCATAAACAAAACAAGCAATAGAACTAGGAGCAAAATGACGCAGCACCCAGAAGACAATAGCAGAGGACCAAAACACATTTTAAAAGACAACAAAAGTAGAGAGCAATAAGCAAAACGTTGCCAAAACAGAAGAAAACACAGCAATAGAGTACAAACACCAAAATGTAAAATGTAAAGGAGAAAATGCAAGTCTAAAATGCAACAATAAAAGAGCAAAAATGCAAGAGCAATGTAGCAGATAGAAGATGAAATGAAGAGGAGAGAAAACAAACGCAAATGCAGAGAAGAGGAACAAAATGCAAAATGCTACAGAACAAGACGTTGATGTGGAGAAGGAGTTACACCAACCTGAGATCTTTAGCTCCAAATCTCTTTAAAATGAAAAAGATGAGAGGAAAATCAGGAAAATCTAGTAAAGTGTGAGTATGGGAGATTTTTTGTGAGCCTATAAACACGAAGCAGTAGTTGGAGAGAAAAACGAGCATAAATCCATGCAAAGATTGGAAGCTCCGAGAGGTTCTGTCTTCCAAGGTAGGTTGCAGTAAGGATTCACTCCAAATAGTGATTGAGGGTGACTGGGAACCAATTCCCATATGTTTTGAGCTGGTTAAGGTTGGTGGAGAGATTTCTTAAACCTTGAAAGGGTTGGTTAGAGATTTAAAATTGGAGCACTTCAATGAGCTTTTCTGAACCCTTATTCCCCTTATCTCTCATTTTCTAAGCTTTAGCTATGATTATTGTTGAATTCTAGTTTAGACATGTTGTTTTGATTATTTGAGATATTATTATTTTTTGATTTAATTCAATTGATTACTAAATGGATTTAACATTTGTACAATTGCTAGAATTTCTAATTATGTTTATTTATGTACTTATTTAATTGGATACATCCTTGATTATTTGAATATGATATGTAGAGTTAGTGATTCATTTGGAGTTGTATAGGCTGGAACTTTAAAGTTCGTCTAACAAATTTCGGTTATTAATTGTGTTTCTTAGTGCTTATCATGTTTTGATATTAGAATTAAGCTGGTTCAATTTCTAAGAGTAAAAAGGAACAAGTAGAAACCAGCTTGTTGGTTTTCTATGTTCATCTTGTTAAATGTCTCAGATTATCTAAAATATATTGAAATTACATGAGTAAACTAAAATTTAAAACTTGCTTGTTCATTATTATTTTTAGGTTAGATTTATGCTCTACTTCTTTGATTTCTATATTTAATTTGATTTGTTTTAAACATCAAACACCCCCACCAAATTCTTTTTCTTAATATATATTTAACTAAATTCATAGGTTTCATTATTATGATTATTTAGGTTTAGGATTTTTTTTTCTTAATTTCATGCTTTTCTGGAAATTTCATCCAATTTGTCTAAGTCTTTACTTTCGTTTAGATGTGTTTCATTACGTAAGTTTAATCTCGTCTCAACTAAAAAAAAAGCATAGCTTAATGTACTATTTTAAAAACTATTTAATGGATATTTTATATGAATATGCTGATTAATATGTATTACAACCTTTTGAAAAAGAAAATAATTTCCATCTTTTAAATATTGATTGTGTGATTCTAAGAATGTATTATAAGTTTATTTTAAATTTTGATGTTGTGTCTTATTTATGTAGGTTAAAAAGGATATTATGTTTTTATATTTTACTATGAAATTCTTTTCGTATAAGCAAAATTATTAAGATGTAATTTTCTCTTTTAAAAGTATTATAATAAACTAAATTAGTAAATTAACATTCCCGTGAGGATCAACCTTTAATTGCTCTATACTAGATTGTTTAATAAATTCAAAGTGAAATAAGGATTTAATTTGTGTATGCCTAACGACACGTATTAGCTTGATCTTAGATATCATAAGGTTTTGATTACCCTCTCTCAAGATATAATCAAGTAATCCCAATTGAAATAGAAAACAGTTAAATTGCAAAATCTCAATTTGACAAAACTACTCCTAGCTACTCAATTGGATTTGAAGCAATCTTAAGGATAATTAACTCACAATTAATATCTCTCTTCAATTGTTTATTAATATGATATTTGTAGGCCTATTAAGGTACCAAATCTCATTGTGCAACTTAACACATATAACTTTGATTCAATCTCTCGATTTCCTATCAAGTATAAGTACAACAAATACCATAAAGCATTAATATATTAAATTCAACAAGATAAAGTTATACAACACAATTCAAGAATAAACCCTAGTATGGATTGAGAAATCCATAATCATGTTTAACATACCACTAATCAAAATTAACATCCAAGACAATGAAATATAAGAAGAGAAAAGAAAGAAAACAGCTTTAAGTCTTGATATGGAAATTCTGAAAAATTGGAGTTGATCTTGATGTTTCCACTTTAATCTCCTTCTTTATGAATTGCAACCTCCTTTTTGGTGTTTCTCTTTGCCTTAAATATTTTTTTAGCCTTTTAGGGTTCTTTCTAGGTTTTCCTACGTATTTTGGTTCCAAAATAGCCCAAAACATCAAGCATACAAAAATTTTGAGAGCTGAAAATTGCCTATGCATGATTATGCATTGCATGATGCACGATAATGCTAGAGACTTCATCCCCAAGCAACTAACATTCAAGATCATGCATGTTCTTATTCTCCAAGCCCATCTTTTCTTCAATTTTCTTATTTTCACTCACTAACAAACATACCAAACAACCCTTGAAACATAATTTTAAAATCAATTCTTTCTTTAAAATAGCCAAACAATTAAAACACATAAAAACACTAACAGGAACACAATTCTACGTCCAAAACACATGATTATCATCTAATAAATACTTAAAACACACTTAAATATCTGGAAAACATACTATTCTATATCACTATCAGTCCATAGTCAAGAGTTAACATATACAATACACTGTGCAATTTAATTTAATCTAATATAATTCCCCGAGAACCATCAATTCAACATATAGATTATTACTCAACACAAAGTCACAAACACACAAATACATAATTCATCATAAATTCATAATTCAATACTCATTTATCTATATCAATATTTTATAGAACATAATACAAAATTTAATATTCAAATCAAAAGGTGCATGTCAACAAGTGCGGGTGTAAGTCAAAAAGGGTGCAGGTGCAATTGGATCTGACCATCTGGGTGCAGGTGCAAGTCGGTTTAGCCATCTGGGTGCGAGTGCTAGTGCGGGAGTGGTCTGAATGACTATAGGCTGATGTGATGGTGCAGGTGGTGTGATGGGTGAGGTCTTGTTGACTGGTGTAATGATGCGATGGTGCCACGGTGACTAGGATGACAGATTGAGAGGAGAGCATGGTAAAGTGTGAGATAGTGAGAGAGGTAGTGGGTAGAGGTAGTAGGTGGCTAGGTTTAATTGCTATGGTTAAATTTTCTAAAATTTTAATTAAGCCTTTTAACTTTTTATAAATTTGCAATTTAGTCCAATATTTGGTTGTATTTTGGTACCTGTCAGTACCAACCTATAGTACCAAATATCATAGTACTGTACCATTTTTTTATCGGTATAGTATGGTACTTGTATCACTGGTGTAAGGTCAATCACGACTTGGCTTTTCCAATTGGATGTGTTTGTTTTCATAGAAACTGAAGGAAAAATTGTTCTCTTGCATATCAGACTTGCTTGCGTCTGCGAATGTATTGACTCTTATATGTATGTTACCCAATGTCAGTGGAAATGCAAAATAAATGGATTTGCTAATTAACATTTAGTTATGTCACAATTATAGATGGCCAAAAGGCGATGTCTTCCCATTGAGCCTAGAAGAAACAATATATACAAATTTACAAGAATCAAGAAATTTATCTCCTTAATTAGATCTACCTAAATAAAACTAATCTTAAGCTAATTACATGTGCCTACTAAAAATAATATACAATATATGATGACTAATATATAGTACATGTTGATTACATAAGTTTTCTAATATATAAGATATAGTAGATGCTAATACCCCCAAGTTAGAGCATGCAAATTTTGATTGCCCAATTTGTGAAGAAAGAAATTGAATTGTTGCTTCCCCAATGATTTGGTGAAAATATCAACCAACTGAACATGAGTAGGTACATATCTTGGAGAAATGATTCCCATTACAACTTCTTCTCACAAAAAATGATAGTTAATCTTAATGTGTTTTATACATTTATGAAAACTGGGTTAGCTGCAATATGTAAAGCTACCTGACTATCGCAATAAAGCTTCATAGGTCTCAGATGTGCAATACCAAGGCATAATAATAATGCCTTTAAGAATTTTATCTCACAAGTAGTAGTGGCCATAGATTGATACTCTGCCTCAGCTTAAGAATGAGACATAGTGTGTTATTTCTTAGTCTTCCATGAAATGGGAGAATTAGCAAGTAAAATAAATCATCCAATAAGAGATCATCGAATCAAAGGGCAACCTACCTAATCTAAATCACACCAGGCATATGATTACAGATCACAATTAGCTTGTAACAAAATTCTTTTACCTGAATTACCTTTCAAATAACACATCACATGAATCATTATATCCTAATGCACTTGCAATGGCTGCTGCATAAATTGTGTAACCATCTACATATTGTAAGAAAGTCCAAGATTTGTAACAGAAAGATAAATTAATTATCTAGCCAACCTACGATAACAAGTTGGATATAGAAGAGGTTTTCTGTTAGCCAAAGGAAGATGATGGTTCTGATGTTGGGACCCAATCTCGAAATCGGACCCCAACCGGAAAACAAAAAAGGCCAAGTGAAACGAAAGGCATCCGAATGAACGGAATACAAATCAAAAGTAACGAAATAAAACGAATCGAAACGGAAAACGAAACAAACAAACAAATGTCTGACATCCGGTAACGAATATTTTAGAACATCCTTGCGTATCGCGTTGGCAACTCTAAGACTAAAACTATCCGAAATCCGGTATAACTTTTTTTTCATAACATTCTTTTTCTCTTTATTCAATCTTATTCAAAACACAACAAAACCATACAATTTACCTTTTTGGAAAATCCTCCTCAAGCAAATCTCAAATCATAAAAACTTCTTATACATTCATACAAATCCCAAAAATCATCTACTAGCCAAAAATCTTATTTGCCCGCTAACAAAATTTGGGTAGCATAACGGCAGTATTTTCAAAATCCCAAAAATCTGCAAATCAAATTAAACTCACTTCTATATTCCAACATAATCCACACAAATCATCGGACCTCCTGTCCGGAATCTCAGCATAATCAAACACAATTCTAAACCTAAAACACTTCAATGAGTCTCAATCATAATCAAAAACATCCATATCCAAGTCACACTTATATCTCAATTCAATATACAAAATCATCCTTAATTCCATACATAAATTCATAATTCATATCCATCATACTCAATTATGTACACAATTTCATAATTCACTTACATCATGAAGTAAATGCTTAGAAACATTGATGGCTTTCCAAGCCCTATACAAATCAAATACTAACATCCCAAATACATAAAACTCAAAACAAACGAAATCTAACAAAAGCCTTGACTTCCTTTCATCCGGTCTCCTGCTCGTTACCTGGAGAGGGGGATGAAAGGAGGGTGAGCTTAGAGCTCATGGGTAACAGGTTTATAATCGATAAACAAGCAAAAACCATTTTCAAAACTCATTGCCTTGGTACATTTTCGAAATCATAGTAATTTCACATTTTAAAAATCATAAAACCTTGCTTCATGAAATTCTCCATTTGTCAAATAATTCACAAAAGCACAAATCATGTATGCATCAATCTTATCATGAGCACATAAGCACATCAGAAAGGTTTGGATAAGTCCGGATTCATGACGCACTACACATTCTCATGTAATGGTTCTGTGTAGTTGTAAGTTCTTGAGGGAGCTCCATGCCACTAGCGGGCAGGCAGGAGAAGCTTATACTTGGGTCAACGTGCACGTGACGGTTCTTGGGGACTACCACAAACCCAAATAACACATAGATTTCAAAAGCTTGTAAACTTGTTGCCCAAAATGGCACTTTCTTGTAAACTTGCTTGTCCTTTTTCATACGCTTGAAAACATGATTTTTCTTGACATTTTGCCACAAAGGCATATTTCAAAAACATAATAGTTCATGAGCATGAAATATCTCACATTTTATCAACCAAATTCACATATCAAGCATATAGCAATTTCTCAAATCATTCAAGAAGCAATAAATGCAACACATAGGATGCTATTGAAATCATTAAACTTTCTTGATTCAAAAACATAACATTCAGTGACTTATTTAATCTATTATAAACGTGAAACCCACCTTGATTTCCTTGCTTAAAGACTTGCTCAAAAGTTCCTCACACTTGCTCCTCTTGCCCTCCTTGAATTCCTTTAACAATAGTCAAAATTTTCATTCAATAGGAATTCCAATTTATGATCAAGTAAATGAAGCAATTTTGATAATACTTTCTTCTAGGAAAATGCTCCCCATTGTCTTAAGTTTCTAATGACTCTAAAATCATTCAATTTGGTTCAAAAATGTGAAAGTTATACCCCAAACTTGTGGGAGCTATCCTTAAGCTGACACAATAATCTATACTCAACTTCCATCCAAATTTTGAAATTTTTAGAAACTGAATTTCAACTTCATTTCGTCACAAAACTTGTAGCCTTATGTCTCTAGTTTACAGGAAAAAAATCACCTCAATCGGACATCTACAGCAAAAGTTATGCCCAAAATACTAAAGCCTGTCAGTGTTGGAAAGAGGAGCTCGCAGCGACGAGGAGCTGGAGCACGTCACGGCGAGAAAATTGGTGTGCGCTACAGCAAGGGCAAGTGTGCGCCACGACGTACGACTCTAAAAACTCCCGAAAACCCATTTTTTTCGACATTCTTCAACTATACACTTCCATCTTTCAAAAATAACCCGTATTAACCCTAAAACATCATTCTTACTTCATTTCTAAGCTCATTTCAACCCAAAATCATTAACAAACATAACATAATCTCTAACCCTAGAAGATTAAACCATTTTCATACACCATGCATCAATAAATCCTACACACATTCAACTTCATTTTCACTTCTAATTATCATTAAACATGGTTCATCCAACTATCAAGAAGGGTTAAGCTCATACTTACTTGTTTAGCTCCACAATTCTTCAAATTCTTCAAGATCTTACAAACCCTAGCTTTCCTCTTTTTCTCTTCTTCTTCTCCCACGATTCTCTTCTTCTTCTTAACCAAACAATCCCTTTCTTCTTCTTTTTATACCCTTACTAACCATCAAATGTCTCTTCTGCCCTCCAATATAAGCCTTGTATTTTTGAACCTTAAATGACTTGCCCAAAATGCCCTTCCTCGCCGCGGTGAAGTCACAAAATGGGGCACTCGTCGCGACGTCATATCGGTACGTCGCGGCAAACCAATGGATGTTCGCCGCGGCGACCACTCGCCCTCGTCGCAACAAGAGTTCCAAAATCATAAATCCATTATCTAAGAATCAACAATCACATGCATTCAAACCTAATATCAAGCTAAACATACTCAAACACAAAAGGAGCCTCAATCCTTCATGTCACTACAATTTCAAGGAGATTGAACAAACTTTGCTAACATAACATCATACATATCAAAGCTTAGAACAAAATACATAAGGATGCTCATCATGCTTTCTCATTCATACAACATTTACACTTAACTTCAATTAACCTATGTCATAAAAATCCTACTAACCTTAACAATAATAAGAAGCTCCAAAAATTAATCCATCAAACCTCATAATTCATTTAAATCATGCTTAATTCATCAAGAAAATTTTTGGGTCCAACACTAACTCAACTGATTAATCATCCGACGTGGTATCAAGTCTTCATCTTATTTTTGCTTTTCGCTTCTGTCTAATTTTTCAATTGTCTCATTTTTGGCTTCTGCTTCCGTCTCATTTTTGTATCTGTTTCTATCTCATTTTCTTCCGTCTCATTTTTGTATCTGCTTCCGTCTCATTTTTGTATCTGCTTCTTTCTCATTTTCTTCCGTCTTATTTTTATATCTGATTCCGTCTCATTTTCTTTCATCTTTATTATTTGGTCTTCATCAAAATTATTAATCGTAAAGTCATATTGACTTAACAATTATCATAGGATATGTACTTGAATGTCCTTCGGGTATTCGGTTTGCCTTATGGTAGTGGAATGTTGCAATTCATGTGCATATGTATGACATATTATGCATGAGCATGAAAATGTATTTCTAAGCTCTCATTGATCACTCATATTTACTATTCTAGCCTCCCTGAAGGTAACAAGATGTTACAAAAACCCTTTGTTATAATCCATAGAGATATTTGTGGATTTTTTAGAATAAAAAAGTGACTAGAAAAAGATTAACTTTTATTGATGACCACACTAGAGTCACTTGGTTATTTTTACTCAATGAGAAGTTAGATGTTGAGAAGGTGTTTCAAAACTTTTTTAACATGATCCAAACACAATTTCAAACTAGGATTCATGTTTTTAGAAGCAATATGGAAAATAATACTTTAACAAGGTTTTAAGGAATTTTTTTGTTGAAAAAGGTATTATTCATCAAAGCTCATACACTAACACCCCATAACAAAATGGAATAACAAAAAGAAAAAACAAATACCTATTAGAAATTACAAGATCTTTGATGTTTTCAATTAATACTCCTAAGTACTTATGGGGGGAGACTATCCTAATAGCTACATATTTGATCAATAGGATGCCTTCGAAAGCTTTAAAATTTCAAACACCTATTAATTATTTTAATAAATGTTTTCTTTCATCTCAATTATCACATGATCTCCCTTTTAAAGTGCTTGGGTGTACTAAATTTATTCATAATGATGAAAACAACTGCGGAACACTTGATCCTACAACACAAAAATATGTTTCGTTGGTTATCCTTCCACTCAAAAAGGGAACAAGTTCTCTAATCCAATAACCGAAAGGTTTTTTATTTCCTTATATGTCACCTTTTTTTAAGATAATCCTTTTTCTCTCACCACATCTTTAGGGGACAACACGTAGTGAATATACATTTTGTGATATTTATGCAATGACGTAGATATTTTCTATAATCCTGATTCAATCAATAATGATATATCGAGAAAAGAATTGAATGTGTACATGGGAATCATTTTAAAGGAAAAATCTTTTTGAGAAAATCCAAAACGATCGAAAAAACACAAACAATTTACAATATGGTCAAGAGTCTAACCCAAAAAGAAATCCAGAAATTAGAGACCAACTAGGTGAATCTTAGTTTTAATCTATTTTTATTAAATCAGTGTCACCTGAACCAATGTCTATTCTAGAGTCAAATGAAACCTTAGATTTATCCATTATTTTTAGGAAAGGTTCTAAAACTATTACCAAATATCCTTTCTATAACTTCTTATCATATCAAAGCCTACCTCCATCATTTCAAGCATTTACTTATAAGTTATCCAATGTTTCCAGTCCTAATAATATACAAGAGGCTCTAAATATTATTGAGTGGAGGTATGAAGTCTTCGAGGAGATGAGAGCTTTGGGGGAAAATAGAAAATGGGAGGAAGTTGATCTCTCGAAAGGGAAAGTCCTAGTCAGATGTAAATGATTGTTCACCGTAAAGTACAATTATGATGGATCACTTGAAAGATGTAAGACTCGCCTCGTTGCTAAGGGTTTACTTAAACCTATGACATGGATTATTTAGAAACTTTTACGCTTGTTGCTAAGTTAAATACTGTGAGAGTGTTGCTTTCTATTACAATTAATCTAGATTGGACACTACATCAGTTAGATGTGAAAAATTCCCTCCCAAATGGAGATTTAGAAGAAGAGGTGTATATGGAGCCTCCCCTAGGATTTAGTGAAATTTTCAAAAAAAGACTATACAAACTAAAAAAAAATCTTTATATGGGCTAAAATAGTCCCCAATGGCCGAGTTTGAAAGATTCTCAAGATTAGTGAAGTCTCAAGGTTTCTTACAGGGGCAACCTTATCATACTCTATTCATAAAAACTTTCGTAGAAGGAAGGTCTGCGATTCTAATTGTGCATGTAGACAACATTATTCTTACTAATGATGATTTTAAAGACATTGAAATTCTTAAAAAGAATTTTTCAAAGGAGTTTGACATCAAAGAGCTGGGGTATGTTAGATACTTCCAAGGGATGGAAATTGCTAGATCTAAGAAGCGCATAGTAGCCATCCAATGAAAGTATATCCTGGACCTTCTAGAAGAAATTAGGATGAATGGATGTGTTTCAAATACTTCTATGGAATTCAACTCAAAGCTGGGTAAAGTTAAAGAAGGAGTTTCAGTAGACACAGGTAAATATCAATGACTGGTAAGAAAGCAAATCCACTTATCTCACACCAGATCAGATATTTCCTTTGTTTTCAGTGTAATAAGCCTATTTATGCCTACTCCCTATAAAGAACACTTGGAGGCAATATACAAAATCTTAAGATACTTAAAGGTTAGGGAAAGAATTATTCTTCAAGGAAAATGATCAAATGAGAGTTGAAGTCTACACTGATGCATACTCAGCAAGGCTTTTACTGACAAAAGATCAACTTCTAGGTATTGCATATATTTGTGGGGAAATATAATAACCTAAAAGAGTTTTAAAAATGTGGTAGTTAGAAGTAGTTTGGAGGTAGAGTATAGGGCAATCGCTTAAGGAATTTGCGAAATAACTTGGCTTAAAAGAGTAATGAAAGAACTTAAGAAACTAATGGAGTAGCTAATGAAGTTTTTTTGTGATAGCAAAGCAACTATCATTATTGCCAACAATCCAGTTCAACATGATCACACAAAGCATGTAGAGATTGACGGACATTTTATAAAAGAAAAACTTAAAAGTGGAATCATTTGCATACTATTTGTACCTACAACACAACAAATTATTGATGTGTTCACCAAAGGGGCTAGAAAGATAGAATTTTGAGTTCATTGTAGGTAAGTTGGGTATGATCAATATCTATACACCAACTCAAGGGTGAGTGCTGATATTATAGAAATAATCAGTTGATTATCTTTAGAGATAAGTAGTTGATATTCTATTAATTAGTTGAGATTCTATTATTTAGAGAATAAATAGATTCTTCTTAAATTGTTGTCCAATATAAATTCCTTATACTATTCACACAAAAATTAAGAAAAGTGTATACTACAGAGGAATTTTAAGAAACTAAGGTAGTAAAAAAAAACTCAAGATATTAACTGAAAGAGTATTAAAAAAATATTAAGCCCGACAACCTAGAAATTGTTCCTTCCATTCCATAGAAATATACAGCACAGGTTGTACAAAGAGATTTTTAGGAGTTGATGGATTTTATACTAGTTTGAACGTGTTTTTTAAGTGGCGGACGGGAATGGAGGGGCTGTTGAACTCGAGCGGATTAACTTCCATTTCTTGAGTTTCGGGTGGGCGAGGAATAGCTGTATCTACAACAAATCCATCAACTTTTTGAGAAGGGGGGTTTTGGTGACAATTTTTGAAACGCATCGGCTTATTCTGAAATGGGGCAAACTAACTGCTACCATTTATTTAGATTAACAGGAGTCCATAATTAAATGTTGACGCATCACAACCACCCACCACCCACCACCAGTTATTTCTCTACGGGTTGAATTGTAATCAATGGCAATCCTTAAATTACAAAAAGAAAAGAGCTTTTGGTTAATGCTCTGGGAAGTTGGGTCTAAAGTCGGAGATAGTTGAGCTTACTGTGAGATTTTAGCTTGGATCATTGCGAACATTAAATAAGATTAGCAACACCCAAAGCACAAGTAGAATACTCCGGCTGTGTTGGACTAAGATATTGTACCTCTAGTAGTTGCAACACTTAGTCAAAAGCGTAAAATCATGCTGCCGACGATTATAAAAATGTGCTTTCTGGATTTTCAACAGAGAGCACTGCTGCTGTCATAAAATAATATTCAAACAGTTTTTGGTCCTATTAATACTAGCAGAATTAAGGTATTTTGATAAACTAGTGGAGCAACAAGATGTACATAGGAAGCACAGGTTATCGTTCCGTTCTTCAAAAGCTCAACTTGATGCGTATGTGCCTGACGAAGATGCATTGGATAGTCTTTTCAAAAAGGACGCGACGTCTTCTGATGATCCAAGCAAATATCGTGCATTCGTACAGGTTCTTCCAACAGCACACGAGAAGTAATTGTCTCCCTTGAGATCAAGCACATTGAAAGATGTCTTTTCCGGTAAGGGTGATGGTTTTCTCCCACTTCTGCAGTTATGATTATTTGTCTTCGTCTCAGTATTTGGTAGAGGACGTTGTGACTTACTCTGGGATGATTTTGACCCAGTCCTACCAGCCGGAAGCTTCAAAGGTCTTCTTTCCCCAGGTAACTTCAGCCCATCTGTTTGTTTGGTTCTTAGTATCCCAAAGCCATCAGAAGGAAGCTCTGGCTCAAAAAATGTATATATATCTTCATCCTGACGAAGTAAAGAAAACCTATTAGAATCTATGACAAAGTGAGACGCCAACAATTGAAGGGATAAGATAGGATCTATGACAGTGAGACATCAACAATTGAAGGGATAATATATCAAGCCTAAGGGAGTACATGTTTGTATCTTTTATGTGATTGTCAAATAACTTGAAGATGGTGCACTGTTCACAAACAATTAAAATTCTTGAAGCTTGATTGGGATTTGCCAACTAAGTGAGTTCCAGTAGAAAAATGTGTACTCTATTTGGGAAGCAAATATGGTCGCACTGCTGTTGCTTGATTTTGGGTTATTCAGGCAGCTACAAATGATTGAACATTATTTTTTCTTGGAAATATTACCATTGTCCCAATGTAAGGTCTATTGATATTTTATTGTATCTGACAATAATTCAATGAATCTTGGAACATAGTCCACAAAAGCCTACAAATTACCTTTCATAGATCGTTGCAGTTGATAAATCAAGCTAGTTGAAAAGAGCTAAATTGCTACGAAGTATGTTTCAGGTTACCTTTCCCAGAAAATGCCCAATACAAAGGACGTAATCAATTGGTGTTGGCATGGATTTGCTGTGAACTATCTCCCCAAGGATTCTATCAATAAAAGCACCCTGAATAGACAAGGGCCTATTAGAAATAGACAAGAACCATGATAAATAAATAAAAAAAACCTACAATTTCAAGTTTGCCAGGAGCTTTTGAAATAGAAAATAACTAGTTACCTTTGTAACACCAACTGCTCGAACTTCAACTGAACGGCTACCTTGTACCACATCAACAGATGCATTAGAAATTGGACCTGTCCAGAGATGCTGCAGCATATCTCTTGCTTGAAGTCTTCCAAATTCAATATCTACAGCAGCAAAAAGATGTAAACAACCACAAATGGAAAGACAACCTCAGTTCACACCATATAACCATGTACTAGCCTAAATAACAGAAGAAACAGCACCTGCATATTTGTAGTTCCACACAAGTGAAGTTTCACGCAGCTCAAAATGTGATCGGGGAGTCCTCTCTGTGAAATACTCAAAAACATGCTGAAAACACGAGCCAAAGAGGCATATGATTCTTTAGTAGATAGTGATCAGCAATTGCAAAATGCAAACTCAACACAAGTAACTTCAGCACCTTCACACTGTCCACCCATTCCAGATTTGAGTGGTCTGGCATTGTTGTCATCCATGTTCCAATTGTATTGCGTAAAAACATTCCATGTTCAGCTGCCAACCACATTTCATAATCCCCTAAGTTCTGTGGATGAGAAAAGCTCGATTACAATATAAACATAATAGGTTTAGAAGGAATCAACCATAGAATTAGGTCAAATACAGCATCCAAAATGCTTCTATCACTCCCACTGAGCACAAGAATGGTGGTATTTGAATCCCTGCAAAGTGCTTTTAATGTTTCTCTCAACTCAGGGTGCAACTTAAGTTCCATCTCTTTAATTTGATCACCTCCTCTCCCACGTGTGTCCACTGGTTCGGTTAATGTTGCATTAAATCCCTGCAGTTTAAACAGCAAAATACATGGATTAATAATGAAATAGTCTTAGAACCAAAGAAACCACGCATGCTAGACATGTGACACATGTCAACCCCTGGTTCCTTTTAACATAGAAATGTCATTAGAAATATCCTGTATGGCGAATAGCAACCACAAAGGGGTTCCAACTAAACATGTCAAACAGAGCATACCAGTATAAGCAATCGATTATTAGACTGTAAAAATCGTTTAACTGCATCTTCTTCTGGAAGTAAAGGTGGGACTTGTTTGGTCCTTAATTGTGCTTCAACAACCGTGTCATTCAGTTCACTGTGAAGTAATAAAAATGTGAAATGAAAATTCAGATTGCAGAGGGCATTAATAACAACAATAAACAAACAGATGGAACCCACTCTAAACATAATTCAGTACTACAAAATTATGGAGAATCCTAGAGCCATCAGCAAATGTACAGCTTGATGCATTTAGGCTTGTGTCACATGTAAAGGAACATAATTTTATAAAAATGTAGCATTTAAACTGTGTTCTTATTTCCATGTATACCCCTTCATTGCATTATACATATACGGAATGTCACAGAACTCTTAATAAAACAAAGTAATTTAAACAACTCTTGAGTGAATCTGGCTCCTTTAAGTCAAATTAAATAATCAAGCAACAGCAACCAAAAATCCACATAACAAGTAACTATTTCAGGCAGGGTGAACAAAACTGACTAAACTTGCAACTCTCTTCAGCTTTTTCATGAAACACCTCAGCAAGTTCTTCAACATAACTAATGCAGAGGTGAGTCAGATTATTGTTTGACACATGGATGAAAAATGATAGGAGTGTATTACTGTAAACTACATTAGTTGGACATCAGAAACGAGATTACTCCTCTGAACAACATTACCACTTGCAACATACTGGCATGCAAGATATTTCTGCTTAAAAGGTTCATATAAAGCCGCAAATACTATAAACATGCCAACCATATCAGTTATCCTTCCCATGTCTCAGGCTTCTTAGTTGGTGAGGAGATCAAAAGCCCTAAAATTTTATATTTTATATACTTTATCTTTTAACAAAGGATGGGAAACAAACCTAGATTCATATGGATATGCCAAGGAAAATAAGCTTACAAAAAAAGAGAAAAAGTACACCTTTTAAATTAAAGCTATTCATCATACCTCACAAAAGTTTCTGCCCATTCTTGGGCTGTGTGGGTAGTGACGTGCCGAAAATTATGTTGATGTCGCTTCTCTCTTACTTCCGCTGGCATAGTCAAAGCCTGGCGTATTGAATCAGCAACTTCACTAATGTTCCAAGGATTCACAAGGATTGCTCCAGCACCCAATGACTGTGCCGCACCAGCAAACTATAGAGGACACAAAGCAAACTAAATGTCAAAAGGTCAACACGATCCATTATTGTGAAAGATAATCCAGAATCACGAATCTTCCTACATAGGTAATAACAGAGCAATTAAAACAAAATAAGAAAGAACATTTCGGATAATAAACATTATAAATATACAATATTCTGAGTACTACCAGGGCAACAGATAGAAATAACAATGACGATATTAAAAAGGGAGGAAAGCAAATCTTGTTTTTAGAAGTCCAGAACATAACTTTTGCTTCATAATCTTAGGAAAAAATGATACAAACCAAATAAAACAAATTGCAAAAACCAATTTATTTAGCCTCTAACTACAAGAACATGGCACATCAGCGCAAACTATAAGTGATATGAATATGTGAAATATGATATAAAGAGGTGGTATCTAAATTTTTCACAAAAGAAAGTCAAGACCAACTTATATGGTCTATGAGATTATGCAGCATAAGTTTTAAGCACTTGGGATCACTTGTATTTTTATGTCATATCAGTAAAGAGGATAAATATTTTAATGATTTCATTTTCACTTGACAATGACATACAAACAATGCCAAAATTAAGCTTATTATCCATCATTTACGTCCAGCAAAAATATCCGATGATTGCAAGATTCAACAAGAATGATTACATAATATGATCTGAAGATTGCTATCTTTGATACTTTATACATTGTAGAGGGCTGATAAGACTCTAGGTAGTGGTGTTGCATCAGGACCAGTTAGATTAAAAATCACGTATTTTCAGTAACTTATATTTACCTCGCTGAGAATGAGAACACCTTTCTTTGAATCTTGGCAAGCAACAAACTCATAACTGACAAGATTCATTCCATCCCTCAAGGAAGTTACTAGTGCTACATCTGTAAAGACCATATGGAAAAGAGAATTATGTGCAAAACACCAACTATTATTAAACAAGACATGCTTTCTGAAACCTTCATGCAATAATCTATGCAAACTATTAACTCTATTCATCAAGGGTAAGATTTAGTTCTGTCAAAAAAAATTTTGTAACCACATATTTAAGCCAGTGGCAGTACCTAATAGGAATTTTTTTTTTTCTTTGATCATATTATGAGCACTAAAACAACAACAACGTCCCAATAGAAATTCCACTGAGATGCAAAGTTTAGGGAGATCCAGAAGTACGAAACCTTACTCCTAACTAGTAAAGCGATTGTTTCCAATAAACCCATAGAAAAAACAAGTTTTTGAAAAAATGGGTTTGAAGAAAACAAAAACCAAAAACATAAACAAATAACTACATAAAAATCAAAATCAAAGTAAATAAAGATAAAATAAGTATAAAAATAAAAACCAGTAAATAAATAAATATATAAGAAAAAAGACAAATAAATAAATAAAACAAATAAGCAATTGAAAGAAAAATATGAGCTAGAAATATGAGTGCCACATATTAGCTATGCCTGCACAATTTTAAAGAGGTATTGCATCTTTGTTCCATATAATAAGTTAACATCTAAGCGTTTTGAAGTAAGAAATATATACAACCACCATCTTTGATATTATGTTTGACATCGTAAATCCTCCAGTTAAACTCGTTTTCTCATCAAGATGCCACTTAGTTAACTTGGAATTACATAATTTAACAGAAATGATTGTCCCAATTTTTCAAATTACAGAACTGTAAAAGAAGCATTATTTATCTTGACAGATCACAAGAAAACTTCTAATCAACAAGTCATTTAACTAAGAAGTTTTTGAGAATGAAGATAGTACCAGTAACTGCATATAATGCACATAATGCATGAAAGTCCAAAGAGCGATCCTGTAACGGAAAAGGACATGCTTTAGGAACTTCCTAAACCTCATTGACTAATAAAGGAAGAGTAATAACTCAATAGTAACTGTATCAAAAGATCTCTGTTTCAATCACAAAATAAAACTCCTAACCTTGGTTATATCTGCAGTACCAAGAATTACACAGAATGAGCATTAAAGCACATAAATGGCTTGTACATTAACGCTTTTTTGTCCATAAAATCTAGAGAAAAAGAATAATTATGTGACTAAGTACTTACAGGACAAGATAGAGTCAAGATGTTAAACAACCACTGCACTATTGCAAGGAAGTACAATTAGCTTAAGTATATGAGGAATGAATTAGAGAATAGAAATTTAAGTAAATGGCCAGGCTAAAATTAGTATAAATTTTTAGAAAGAGACCTCTTTGCTATTTCTCACTCACTTTGGAATTGGAAAATTAGGATTACAGAGAAGATGCGCCTTCTCATTGCTAACAAACTTTGAACAAGCTCAAAATATGGAATTTTGGTTCGACAGATACTTTCTGAAACATGAGAAGTATGTGGAAGACCAGATTGATCTACTTATGGTCAGGTATTAAGCCGCAATAAATATGATAAGAGCAACACAGGTCAGGAACAATAATCAAACAAATGGATTGGAGTTCGATGACACATTAAACAACTTTCAGAGGAGCTTCCTAAAATAGAAAATATGTCCAGAGACTCCAACAACTTTAAGTTTCTTTACTAAAGTTTCTCAATAGAAAAGTCAATTCCCTTAGCTCTTGTCAGTTGCATAAAATGTTTGATTATGTTGACGCCAGGAATCTTTGTTAGATTATTAGAGTTCTTGATGCAATATGATACATAAACCTACTGCCTAGTTATGGCTCACATTTTACAAAAGACTTCAATAACAAGGGTGGGGGTTATAGTCAGGAGGCAAAAATTTGTTCATAAGCATTACACATACCCATCAACTTGCAATGCTTCAGAAACTTCAACACTCAACAAGTATCTATTCTTAGCCTAAATCTCCCTTATCTTTCTTGACAAAAATAATAGCAGTTCAACCATGTCCAATGAATTCCACCACAATAAAAACAATCTGAAATGTTGTATTCTAATAAAGGAGATACACAATAAAAACAATCTGAAATGTTGTATTCTAATAAAGGAGATACATAGATGAAACAGTAGAAAACCACTACTTAGGGTTCATTCGATATGGGAAATATTATGCTTAATGGAGAAAAACTTCACTTGGGATGTTAGAAATAAATAAAAAAATGAATGTTAGTTTGATATGTAATCTCTAGTCCAGAACGTCTTCACGAAAAACTAAAAATATAGATTGACAACAAAATGCACTTTCTCATCCACTTATCCAAAAAATCACTATGTTACATTAATATTCTATTATACTTATCCATAAGAAAATTTGCATATTAATGATAGATAAACACACCTTATCCCTACTATTACGGGCACTAAAGATATAAATCATTTAACATGACAGAGAAAACTAAAATTTCCATTAATATATTTAGATTTTTTATACAAATTATAAATATTTTAAGGAAGACCCATATTTTTCACGTGTTTATTTATCTATTTTAAATATAATATAAATATGCATCAATTCATCAATCTTCTATTATTATTTACATTGAACACCCTATTTAAATATTTCAATGTCTCCCATATCGATTTAAACTTTTTGTGTGAGTTCATAAACTACAATTCCTTATAAATTGCAAGACACCTTAAAGTGTTATGGTCAAGAAGATAATTGTCTATGAAAGGCAAATGACCAAATTCAAGTTAAGATGATAAAGACCAGATGATGTATAGGGACAGTAGTCAATGTTCCAAATCTTCCATTAATGCGCCCAACAATTTCATGAACCTGGCTCGTAAGTTTTTGATCTGCATAATAAAGAATATATCAATATATATATGTATATATATATATATCATTCAGCATAAGACAGTTTACTAGATGAATAATGCTAAGAATTCTATTATGATTGCCCTTATATTCTAAGAAAGAATTCAAGTAAAAGGATAACAAGAAATCAAAATGTTGATGGAAGATACCAAGATACGAAGATGATAATGTAGCTTAGAATAATAGCCTTGAAAAGAGCAGGAATTAAAGGGAGAAATTGGAACCTTCTCAATAAATGTTAGTGCTCACAAAGAATAATGAGTTCAAAGATCCCTACTGCCCACCAAGGACACATTTTCTTAGGAGCTGAGAATTTTTTGCAAACTAGCCACACCTCAAAAGATCTTATATAATCGAACATTCTAATGAAGGGCTTATCTTCCACAATCAACCCATAAGAAAGAGATATTAAACTATTGAAGATAAAAACCTGTCTACTAGAAACTGAAAATAAGAATCCTAAAACAGTCATTATCTAGAAGACCAGCTAGAAAGTTTAGCCAACGCTTGAAATACATGACTATGTTGCATTAATATCTTTCACTTGCAGTATGGTCTATCATTCGTCTCAGCTCCTCTACATTATAAGAAAAAACTACGTCTATTTCAGTAAAGCATTGTCATCTCTATATTAGCAGTTTTAACTCAAGTAATATGATCTAAATTCCAAGTCCCGCTATGTCTATTATAGCTTCTATTATTTATGTAGACCTGAACCATCTAGATTGGACAACAGAATCGTTTTTAGTTTCAATGAGAAAACACAAGCCATTCAGATTAATTAGGAAAGCAAGTTAAAAATCCTTGGTCTAAAATTAACAAATGAGCAACTCTATGATAACAGTACAAAGTATATTAGGAAGCCTACACTCGGGAACATCAGTTCTTGTTGGCACAGCAATTTGCAGGAGTACAACTTTATCACGCCAGTGAGAGTTTTCCTCCAGAAACTTTTCAAATGCAAGAATTTTCTGTGGAATCCCCTTTATCATATCAAGACGATCAACACCTAACATTACCTTCAAGAGAAATACAAGCAAAAAATGAGAATTCAGTATAAGCTTGAGAAATCAAGTAATGCAAATGATGCAGCCTTTTCGTAAAGTAAAGACAATATACACTCTAGGGTTACTAGATAAAACAGCAATAAAGTAAATATTAAAGTAAGTAAACTGTAGACCTATTTGTTAAAATTTAGCAAGGCACGAGCAACAAAAGCAGTATTTTAATGCATTCAGCTTACGCAGAACAAAATCAAACATATACATACAACTTAAACATGCTTCAACCAACAATTAGTGAGAGTGGAACCTACAAACATTCACTAAGTACTGTAGTCAAAGAAAATACATTCACATACATCAACAACAGAGGAAATATATCATTCAGAATCTCTTGAAGTTTATAAAAACCATTTGCGAGGTGAAACATTCACGAGCTTAAATTTTGAATCTTGCTAGGAATCTTTTGTCAAAAGATAAAACAGATTCAAGATAGAGCTACTACAAACACAGAAGGCAGAACACCATTATTATGTCACAAGCATAATGCCACTTCAAGCAACAAAAGTACTAATACATGACAAGAGAAGGAAAATCACATATTAGCATGTCATTATATGAAGTCATTTAGTATGGCCTATTCACAAAGTATCTGAATATTTTTCCTTGACTAGAATCACTTCTACAAGAATTGATCAAATGGTTAGAAAACTTCAGCTGTCCTCCAGAGTCTTTCTTTTTTTTTTTTGGAAATTAAACTGTCCTGCAAAGTCTTATCATGCTATAGTCTTCTTTTTATTTAGCAGAACCTACAATCTTTTTTGGCTCTTTTTTTGTCAATTTAACAGTATGAATCTCTTTTATACAAATCACACAAACCCATGGAGGGGTCAAGGATAAACACAAAGAACTGCTTTCTTTTCCTGACAACAAATAGTAAAGGTAGCTCAAACATTTAACTCTTTATGACAGTTGGCCTCTGTATATGAAATGCTTTACCTTTCTTCCAGCAAATCTTTCTTTCAATTCTCTGATGTGATCCTGTACTGTAGGCATCTCAAGTGCCCTGATGAATCTGTCTGAGTCAATTCCTATAGGAAACTGATGTACAGAGATTAATTGGGAATATAAATAAAGTAATGGCAGGATGTTAAGTAATCTTGATGTAATATGTTCAGATGTTCGCATGCTTCAGAAAACGCTAACACAATTGATTTAAAAAGAGGACATAATCATATTAACAATTTTATTCAAACATACTGCAGCAACTCGTGTCAACCTTCCTTGATCCTCAACTCCTTCAGGTGTTCCCTCAAGGCCTAGAATGCGGGTACAAGCACTGACAAAGTGCCTTGCATAGTCATATGTATGAAATCTGTTTAGAGTTGCATGTGAAGGAAAGGTTGATGTTTAGGATACAGAATAACTTTCACTGACAATAAAATGAGAAAAATGAAGAATTTAAAGAGAGCAAAATCATCAAACAAGGAAATTGAGTTGCAAGGACAATGTTCACAACTTAATTACTATTTATCAGCAAGTATATCTGAACTATTGTCTGACAACATGTAAAAATTGTAACATCCAAAAAATCAAGTATTGCAAACCACAAACAAGACAGGATAAAACATAGATTGAAATTTTCTAAATCCTGAAGCACCTTTCTAGTGAAAACTCAAAAGACTAGTTATTTTTTTATTAGTAGTAGAACAGTAAAAACAACAAATATTTCATTCCTGTGGTGTCAAACTAAGATGTGTAAACGTGCAAAGAGATGAGAATATTCCTCTTACTGGTGTATGGTTAGATTGCTCCAGAATTCATGTTTAAGTCACTATATGCTGCTCCCTTAAATCTCATGTTATACCATAATATTCCAAGTAATGCAAGAAAGCATAATAAAATATGAACGAAACACCCTAATTACAATATAAACAGCACAAATCAAAAGTACTTCCTGGAGAAGTACACATAGTAGCATAAGTTTGATAATTGTACAGTTATCCATCACATAATAAGGACCAAATGGTAAGGTAGAAGCATTTTCCTACAATTTGAAAGAATTAGTGAAACAAATGAATCTCACCCAACCAGATCAGCAGCAAGAACTGAACGCAATAGCTCTGAACGAGATGGCAGTGTTCTGTGGATTTCAGAAGAAGGAAATGGTGTATGGAGAAACCAACCCACTTTCATATTGATATTGTGTTCTTTTAGGCATTTTGGTAGGAACATTAGATGATAATCATGGCACCAGACCACATCACCTTCTTCATAGTGCTTGTTCACCACGTCAGCAAACATCTGATTAGCCTTCTTATATGCAGCAAATTGAGACTGAAAACTTCGGGTTGTGGCCAAGCGATCTTCTTGTGGAAGCCCAAGGTAATGAAAAAGAGGCCACAATATATTGTTGCAGTAGCCATTATAATACTGGTGAACAATCTCTTCATCCAGGAATACAGGTATGCATCTCTAAAATAATCGGGGGACATTAGACAACAGAAACATAAAATTAACTTCAATAAGTACGGAGTCATTAAAATAAATTTTAGAAAAAGGCTGAAATACATGAAAAAGAAAAGGGAAAAAGAGTTAAGAACTTGCCTTCTCAGCCAAAGCTTTGGTCAATGCCTTCTGGCCAATCTCATCCGGCACATTTACTCCAGCCCAGCCTATCCATCTTGCCTCAAACTCTTTGACACCTTTGATGACATCAAAAAGTTTTTCAGTGGAAGGAAAACATGTAAAATTGTACTCAAAGAAAATGTGTCTGTGTGTGAGAGAGAGAGAGACAGAGTCGTGTAAATCACGAATAAGTAACACACACTTAAAATCAATAATTCAAATTAACTGAACCGTGCGGTAGTTTGTAGGGTCAACAATTTTATTCATTTTTTGGATCTACAAACTTAACAAGGGCCACAATCTTCATCAGGAAGTTCAGTAACCAACCTTTTTGCCAAGCAAAACAATAGAATTTTATGAAAAAGGAAAAGAGATCTAAACGAGTTACCTAGAAGAGCACTGACTAAGCCTCCAGCACTTATCTCTAAAGACCATGATTCTTCTCCTCTTCTAACTGCAGAGACAGGCAGTCTATTAGCAACAACCAATAGCCTTTGTCTCAAAGGCAATCCGTCCTGCTTTTCACATCCTTCTGGATTTTCCCTTGCAGCTGCTGCAGCTGCTTCCAAGTATTGTTCAACATAGGAATTGTTGTTATGGTGGTCAATGTCTCTGACCCTGGACCCATTTTCCCAAGCTTCAGCCCCTGCATGGCTATCAGTCACCTCATTGGAATGGGAAGCTCTGCTACTTCTCCTTAGGTTCCTTTCTCGCACGAGCCTTGCAACACGATCTAACTGATGGGTGGAGCCACCGTTGTACTGGTTTCCAGGCATGCGCTCACTCTAGAAGCACCAAACTCCAAATTCACCAATTTTTCTTTTCGAGAGTTGGATGCTCTTAAAAGAATTCTGTGTCATAAATTTTGCTTCACGTCAGTATCTTTACGGCTCAATAAATACTCTAAGCCACGACAAACACTCAATCTTTCAATTCAGTGATTATAAACTGCTGTACTATGACAATACATAATCATCAGTGAATTATTAAAAATGTTTAAGCATCTTCAGTATGTTCATCAAATAGAAAAAGGATAACGAAGAGAATGGGATCCGCAGAATTGTAGAAGGGAACAAAAACAAATGGGGTCTACAGAAAATCCTGCCTATGAGAAAGCCATCAATAAGCACTACAGGTCTGGTGAGGAAAAGCTCTGGTGCTTCTCTTGATCGAAAGAAAATGGAAAAAACTATCCACACATTGCATGAAAGAGAACACTTGTAAACATGGAACTGAAACACCGACCGAGTTAAGGTTAAGCGAGCTGAAATCTGAGAAAAGAAAAAAGGTAGCAAGAGAATAAGTTCAAACCAACTATAAGAAAAAGCTCACAAGACTTAGCGTAAACGCGAGACCCGTGAAGCGGAAAAGCAAAATTTTTAGGAAAAGGGGGAAGGGGGGCCTAGGCCTACCTTTTCCCCTGAAAATGAAATTCGATTTAATAAAGAAGTGGGTTTCGGGAAACAAGTGACTGAGGCTGACGAAGGGTTTTAACTTTTAAAGAAAAGGCAAAAGAATAAAGGGAGACAGACAGAGCAGAGGAGGCGGGAGTAGGGACTAGGGAGTAGCGAGGTGTTCGTGTAAGCTTTATAAAATACACAAGGCCACATAGCCATGCAGGTAATTCGAATCCCATACTATAGACTAATAAAAAAGTAAATAAACGAAAAGGTTTGCGTGGTATGGGAATTTACAAAATCTCTAAATAGGATTTAATTCTAACAATATACGAATATATTATCTATTTGTTTTAAACATATTTTCTCAGTCAATTTAAATTTATGAGAATTTGACCCTTTAATCCAGTGTTAAACATTTATTCTCTTCCTCTCTCTTTGATAAGCATGATTTCTTCTCTTTTTCTTAGTCTTGATTGTAAATATTAGCTAGTAATAAGTTATTAATCTTTTCAATCACCAATCAAAATAAAACCTCATAAACTTTTCTTAAACTTATAAGAGCAAATTGTTGAAAAATCGAAAAGGGATCTTATCCCGACCGCAACGGAATAATTACGAAACTTTTTCGTATTTTATTTTCTCAAAAACTAATATCACTTTAATTATATAAATGATTAACACATAAACGTAATAAAGCATGAATCTTAATTCGTACCTTATTATAAAGCTTGATCTTTTTTTGTCGTATCCCACAAACCGTTTTCAAAACCGATTCATCTCAACCACCATAGTTGCATAAGCATCTGATCTTTAACGGTATCTACAAAATAAGTTGAAAGAACTCTGTAACACTTACTGAGAGTGTTAAGTAAGAATTGCTAACTCTATAGAATTTAAATTTATTGATAATAGGCTTCTAACATTTTAATAATTTAAATTAAATTAAATTCTAATTCTAATTTAACTTTAATTAAATTTATAAATTAATTTAATTAAATACCAATTATGCCCAAATAAACTATAATATCTTATATTGATCCTTATTTATTAAATATCATATATTTAATCATAAAATTTCTCAAACTTTACAATCAAGTCCAACTTTATTAAAATATATCTACTATCTTCGACTCATTCGTTATGTGGGATCCATTAGTAGGGACGTCAATTTTGACCCGACTCGACCTATGACCTGACTGTTACTTCAAAAATGACATCGTTTTTGACATTTTTAAAAAAAATCATAAGATGGGTTTGTCGGCCCTGCCACACAGGCTGATCTATCCTAGCCTGTCGGGCCAAGGGCCACCCTAGCTCGTGGTCAGCCAAGGCCAAGCTTGGGCAGACTCCCAAATATGTTGGCACTAATTATAAATTCTAATTCTAATTTATAATTAGAATTAGATAAATTAAATCTCC
>JAOTAZ010000004.1:19447765-19463076 GCA_025629785.1 Erythroxylum oxycarpum
AATTTGATTTGTATAGGCCTACTGGGGTAGCATCTCTAGTTATGAAACATAAAACAGATAATCCATTCTATCCTCTCGATTGAAACCAAATATAAAACAATAAACACTACAAAGTATATCTCTATTAAATCAAGAACAGTAAAGTTGAACAAAACAATTCAAGAGTAATTCCTAAAACAAACTTAGAAATCCATAGCCAAAATATATCCCAAATTGATCATAATTAACAAGCAATAAAAAGGAAAGAAAAGAAGTTTGATTTTTAATTGTTTTCTTTTTTGTCCTCAAGCTAGAAATTTCTGCAACTTTTGCTCTTTAGGTATTTTCTCTCTTTGATCTCTTCTTTTGAGTTTCTAGCTACCTCTTTTGTGTGTTTTCTTTTCCTTAAATACTTATTAATCCTTTTAGGGTTCTGTGTAGGGTTTGCACAATTATTTTGCTCTAAAATAGCCTCAAAACATTAAAAAATATTAAGATCTTGTGACTTGAAACGGATGGAATTTGCCTAATTGTGCATGTTGCATTGATAGATGGTTAATTGACTATATTTTTACCACATATTTAATGTAATCTTGCTTTATATTTTATACTTTTGTTGTATATTTGGTACGTAATATACTTTGAGTGTGTTTACAGGTGATAATTACCTTCATGGACTTAAAGGAGAAGAATTCTGGCGAACACAGGGCATAAAATAGAAAATTAGCAATTTGGAAGGAGTGCACGACTACACTCGGTGGATTCTAATTATGCACAGTCGTGCACAAGACCATATATAACCCAAAAATCTAGGTTTTTATATAAATTTGATGGTTCAAAGGCAAATCAAAGGAGGAAGCGACTATCACTGTCCTGAGAAGTTCAGAGGTGAATCCATAGGTGATTTTGAGCTTAAGGAGTAGAAAACATTCGATTTGTATCGACAGATCCATCAGAACATAAGATCAAACGTCTACATTGTCAAAATACGTGATAGAGAACAATTAGGGAGATTTAGAATTATAATTATGATGTTTTCTATTCTATTTTCTATATATATGGGTATGATTTCGTGTTAGTTGATATATAGCTAATTTTTTGTTACTATTTAGGCTAGATGAACCCTAGTTGAATACTTTAACATTTTTTGATTATTTAATGAATGCAATTTAATTGATTGATTGTTGCGATCTAATTATCTATTTTATGATTGTCTATTAATCTGATTGATTAGACTTTAATCTAATTTCATTCTTAGTGATTGAGAAATCCAAGGTTGAATAGATCCACGATAATTGGAAAAAATTGATTGCAATCCTAGAGATAAGATGACATAAATCTTCTATATTAGGATCAAAGCTAGTGTGGGATTCATAATATAGTAACGCAATTCTGTAAGTTTTTACCTGAGCAATTTGGTTAGAGATCTTAGAATTAGTTGTTAGTAAACTCAAGGTTAACTACTAACATACCTTAGGAATCTCCATAGTCCAATAAATAACCAATATAATTGCATGAGAAATAATCAATCAGTTATGGATTTAGGGGGATTCGATGCCTAGATATTAACTATTTGATATCGGTAATTAATCTAGTGTCACTAATTCTTTGCCTAATTTGTGTTGATTTTTTAGTTTAATTGTTTAAATTTTATTTTGTTGAATTAAACCACAATCAATCCGTGGGCTAGGTAATTGAATAATAGTAATTACTAGTACTCACTATCCTCGTGGGTTGACTCATATTTGCCGATGGTAGCTACAGCTATGTCGTGCACTTGCAGTATTAAATATTGACTAACACGTTTTAATTCAATCAAGTTTTTAGCATAGTTGTCAGGGACTATGATATTAAGAACACTTGAGTTTTATTAATCTAGTCATTTCTTTTGTTTGTTTTTTTTGCTTTATTTTATTTGTTTTACTTTACGTTATTTAAATTTTTTGGTTAGTTAGGTAAATTCCTTAGTTTAGGCTAGACTCCATGTCAATTTATGACTCGAAGTAATACTAAGAATTTATTTAATATAGATCCTAAGATAGAAATAACTATGTGTAGGAATCGTCGTAAAACAAACCTTAGGGAGTTTGACATAGATCTTCAAGTAGAGGACTTTGAAGGTCACGTGGACACTGAGAGATCGTGCAATATGGCGGATCAACCATGAACTACGTTTGACTATGCTAGGCCAAACTTAACTAGCGCAAAATCCAGCATTGTGAGGCTGACTGTACAAGTGAACATCTTTGAGATCAAACCAAGCATCATTCAAATGGTGCGATAATCAGTCCAATTTAACAGACTCCAAGATGAAGATCCTAACGCGCACATCTCTAACTTCTTAGAGATTTATGGAACTTTTAAAATAAATGGAGAGATAGACTATGCCATCAAACTGCGTTTATTTCCTTTCTCCTTAAGAGGAAAAACAAAGCAGTGGCTTAATTCTATGCCACATTCGTCAATGACCACCTAGGATCAAGTGGTCGAAAAAATTCTACTGAAATAATTTCCTTCTATAAAGTTGAGGAATGACATATCATCTTACTCCCAAAATGAAGGAGAATCATTATATGGCACTTAGGAGAGATTTAAGGAGATGCTTTGATGATGCCCACACAATGGATTGCCTCTGAGAATGCAAATCCAAACTTTCTAAAATAGGATAAGTCAAAATATTAGGCAATCAATTAACTAGGTAGTCAAAGGGACACTAAACAACAAGACACCCGAAGCAGCCCAAGAGTTGATCGAGGATATAGCTATGAATAACTATCAGTGGTGCTTAGCTAGAGCACAAATCACCAATAGTCCATCTAGAGTTTACAAAGTGAACCTAGTGATGAGACTAGTGAGTCAAGTGGAGGCCCTGAGCAAGAAGATAGACAACGTAACTATGGCTCCACAAGAAATAGTGACGCAATGGTTAGATCATCCAGGACAAGATTATCAATCTGATCAACCCAAACAAATAACCTATTTGGGGAATGCTCTAAGACCCAAAATAATCCTTATAATAACACTTATAATCCTTGATGGAGGAACCACCCAAACTTTTCATGGGGTAAACAAGGCTAATAAAGGAACAATCCTCCAACTGGATTCCAACAGCAAACATCAAAATCTACGAAGCTAAGTAAACAATTTGATATTGAAGTTTAATCAAGACTCAAGAGAGAAACATCAAAGACAACCGATGTCTATACATAACTTAAAGGTGCAACTTAACCAAAGAGCATAAAAGAGCTACATGCAGACATCAGATCACAAAATGAAGAGGAGGATCAAGAGGAGAGTAAAAGAAAAAGACTAATGATGATGAGATTCCTCCTAAAGTAAAGGAATTTTAGCCCTGCGTACCATACCAAGCAATAATAAAGAAGGGTCAAATGAATGAGCAATTCGGGAAATTCCTTGAGTTATTCAACTTCATATTAATATACCTCTTGTTGAAGCTCTAGCACAGATACCTAAGTATGGAAAATTTATAAAAGAGTTGTTATCTAAAAAAGTCAGAGGAATTGGCCACCGTACAGTTAAACGAGGAATGCTTAGCGATCTTGCAAAACAAGTTACTAGAAAAGCTCAAAGATCCAGTGAGTTTTACTATCCCTTATATCATTGGTATTCTGTTAGTTGAGAAAGCTTTATCTGATTTACGAGCTAGTATAAATTTGATACCCTACAAGTTGTTTAAGAAACTGGGACTAGGAGAACCTAAGATTACTAGGATAAGCATTCAATTAGCTAATCGATTTGTTAAATATCTTAGGGGGATTATTGATGATGTATTAGTCAAGGTTGATAGGTTCATCTTCCAAGTTGATTTTATCATCCTTGATATGGACGAAGATATGGAAGTACCCTTAATTTTAGGATGTTCCTTCCTAGCTACAGCTAGAGTTGTCATAGATGTTAGTGATGGTAAACGAGTTCCCAGGGTGGGAAAGAAGAGGTAACTTTTGGAATATCTGATGACGTGCTCTTGAATGTGATGATTCTTACTATTTTATTGATGCCAAAAATTTTGTAACTTCAGACATTGTGCAAGGAATTATAACTAATGATAAGCAGGAGTTGTCTATGACTCAAGATGAGGAGGAACATGAAAACAAGGAGCACTTCATAAGATCAAAGAAAGTAGAAGAGATAAATAGGAGTATAGAGACAAGATTAGAACCCTTCATTGATGAACCATCAGAATTAGAGTTAAAAACACTCCCTAATCATTCGGAATGTGCATTTCTTGAGAAGAACTCAAAATCACTAGTGAGAACTCTGGAGGTGGAGAAAAATAAAAGGTTGTTGAATGTGTTAAGGAAGTATAAAAAGGCAATTGCATGAAAGATCTCAGACATTAGAGGAATCAATCCTACCTTTTGTACTCACAAAATTCTAATGGATGAGGAGTTTAAACTAGTGGTACAACCTTAAAGAAGGCTAAATCCAACCAAGCAGGATATATTTAAAGCAGAGGTAATTAAATTCCTAGATGTTGGAGTGATCTACCCCATTTTTCATAGCCCTTAGGTGAGTCTTGTGCAAGTCATACGAAAGAAAGGAGGAATGACAGTTGTTCCCAATGAAAAAATGAGCTCATCCTTATAAGAATTGTCACTGGATGGAGGGTGTGCATCAACTTAGGAAGTTGAATGATGCAACTACAAAAGATCACTTCCCTTTGCCCTTCATATATCAAATAGTGAAACGTTTGGTGGGACATATGTACTACTGCTTCTTAGACAGACTTTCAGGCTATCTTCAAATCCCAATTGCTCTGGAAAATTAAGAGAAAACAAATTTCATATGTCCCTATGGTACATTTGCCTATAGAAGGATGCCTTTTGGGTTGTGTTATACACCTGCTACATATTTCAGAGGTGTATGATGGTCATCTTTGATGATTTGATCAAGGACATAATGGAGGTATTTATGGATAATTTTTTCGTCTTTGGATATTCATTTGATCTATGCCTTCATAATCTGGAAAGAGTGTTGAAAAGATGCGAGAAGACAAATCTGGTGTTAAATTAGGGAAAAAACATCACTTTATGGTGCAAGAAGGTATAGTCCTAGACTATAAAATTTCTCACCGAGGGATTGAAATGGATAAGGCCAAAACTGAATTATAAAAAAGCTACCACCCCCTTCCTCGATTAAGGCAATAAGAAGTTTCTTAGGTCATGCGGGCTTTTATAGAAGATTTACTAAAGACTTCTCGAAAACTACTAAGTCTTAACCAAGTTGTTAGAAAGGACCTACCTTTCACATTCACCAAAGAATGTTTATATGCTTTTAATATTCTAAAAGACAAGTTAATTAAAGCCCCAATTATGATTGCATCAGATTGGAATCAACCTTTTGAGTTAATGTGTGACATAAGTGACTTTGTAATGGGAGCAGTACTCAGACAATGTAAGGACAAACATTTCTAACCAGTTTACTACGCCAATAAGACTTTGATGGATGCTCATGAAAATTACACAAAAACAAAAAAGGAGTTACTAGCCGTGGCTTTTCTGTTCAATAAATTTCGGTCTTATTTAGTTCTAGCCAAAGTGGTCATGTATACTAACCATTTAGTACTCAAATACTTGCTGAATAAATCGGATGCTAAGCTTTGGTTGATTAGATTAATTTTTCTATTGCAGGAATTTCATTTAGAGATTAAGGATAAGAAAGGGGTAGAAAACTTGAAAGCTGATCATCTATCACACTTATAAAATCTAAATTTGGAAGAACTGAATGAAGAGGGCATTGAAGATACCTTCCCAAAAGAGCGTCTCTAAAGTGTGAAGGACATAAGGGAAACTGAAACCCTTTGGTTTGTAGACATTGCAAATTATTTTGTCGTTAGTGTTTTACCAAAAGGTCTATCTTATCAACAAAAGAAGAAATTCTTTACTAATTTGAGGAATTATTTCTAGGAAGACCCATATCTTTTCCGCATTTGTGCATATCAAATAATGAGGAGATTTACACCTCACTTGGAGGGGTTGAAGATCTTACACCACTGTCATATAGGTCCCATGGGAGGTCACCATAGTGCCAATAGGATGGCCCATAAAGTACTGAAGTTATATTTTTATTGGTCGTTAATCATTAAGAATGCCCAGAAGTTTGTAAATTCATGTGATAGATTCCAGAGAACAAGTAATGTGCCTCATTTGGAATAATTACCCCAAAATTTCATTCTTGTGTGTAAAATATTTGATGTCTACAGTATTGATTTCATGGATCCATTCCCAAATTCGTTTGGCAATAAATATATCCTAGTAGTGGTTGATTGTGTTTCTAAATGGGTGGAAGCCTAGGCTTTACCAACAAATGATGCTAGGGTTGTTGTGAACTTCCTAAAAGGTTTATTTCCCGCTTTGGCACATCAAGGGCGATTATCAATAATAAGGCTACACATTTTTGTAATGCACAGTTTGAAAAAGTGCTTAAAAGGTATGGAATCAATCATAGAATCGCTACCCCTATCACCTTCAAACTAGTGGCCAAGCGGAGATATCCAATAGGGATTTAAAATAGATTTTGGAAAAGACGATAAAGCATCAGAGAAAGGACTGGTTAATAAAATTAGACCATGTTTTATTGGCTTATAGGACAGCGTATAAGACACCTATTAGCACTACCCTTTAGAGACTGGTCTATGGAAAAGCATGTCATCTTCCAGTTGAGTTAGAACATAAAGCATATTGGGTTGTTAAACACTTGAACTTTGATCTTCTAAGTGCAGGTGAAAAGAAGAACATCCAAACTAGTGAACTGGACGAATGAAGACTTATGGCTTATGAAAATTCTAAGATCTATAAGGAAAAAGGAAAAAGTAATCATGACCTTATGATCAAGCAATCCTGAAATTCATGAAGGGAGATCAAGTTCTCTTATACAACTCTCGGTTAACGTTATTTCCTATTAAGCTTAAATAAAGATGGTCAGGACCATTTTTAATAAAGAATATATTCCATATAGTGTAATTGAGGTGAGTCATTTGCACAAGGGTACCTTTAAGGTTAATGGCCAACGAGTAAAGTTATATCTTGGGGGTGAGCTTGATGTTAATAATGAAAACATCAATTTAACTAAGCCACCTTGAGTATGAAAGACATATCGAGCTAAAAATGTTAACCAAGTGCTCTTTGGGAGGTAGCCTAAGATTTAGGATTTTCTTTTCTTATATTACTTTTGCATTTTTATTTTGTTTTTATATTTTGATTGTTTTCAGTTATGTTATTTTTATTGTTATCTCTTTTATTTCTTTTTATCCTTTCTTTTTCTTTTATTTTTGCAAGGATAAGTCAGAATTGGATATACCCAAATTTGAAAATCGCCAACATCTGGAAAGTACCGAAGATCTCTCTCACTTGCATATTTAATTGTATTACGAACATTAAGGACAATGTCCATTTTTAAGTGTGGGGATGGGTTGGCTGAATTTTTAACTAAATTCTTCAAGTTTATATAAAACTGATTATAAATTTTATTAACTAATGTCTTAAATTGGTTGAGATCTGTCCATGAATACTATATGTTATTGTTGAATATTGACTTGAATTGGTGTGCAAAAGGACGATGGTTAGAATGAAAATAATTTTCTTAGTCATTTTTTTCGTAATCATTGAAATTTTTAAGTTGATTGAAAATTGCATATTATTTGCATACATATATAACTTTTTTGTGAGCATTTGAGCCTAAAAAGCAAATTTTCAAAAAATGTTAAGCTCATATTATTCTTTCATGTGTGTGATAGTAGGATAATTATATAACTTGCTTTATTATGCATATTGAGACCATATTTGTGGAAATTAGAAGCATTAATATGTAAAGGCACTTAGATTTACCAACTTTTTTAAGCCTATTTCTTTGAAATTACCATACCCAAAATTTTACTTTTAGGAATAACCAAGTTAAAACTTAGTTTTATTTTCATTGATTTTACCCATATATTAACCTTATTCTTATTTTTCTTTGAAGACTTGTTTATCATTTTACCCCCTGAAGGCTATTTACTTTATTTATTTTTTGTTGGGACTTGAATTTGGTGAAAGGTCCAATATCTATTGAATTATGGTACTGAATGCTCGAATTGTTTAAAAAAAGTAAGTAGTACCGATAGAGTTGCATTGAAAAATTACCTATGTATGCTTTGTAAACAAGTCCTGTATTATTTCTTGAGTAAATTTCATTTACTTAAAACCCTTTCTATCTCAATTATACCTTACCTAAGCCCCATTACAACCTACACAAAGACCTTCTGATTTATGTCTCTAGTTTGTACATAAGTGGTGGAGATGTGATTTTATTGCAAGCATATGGTAACAATTCTACTATATATGAATTGAGAGTCTTAATTTTTTTCACCCTAAAAACTTGAGCGCATTGAGAGAAATCTGGTGAGGGTGTAAAGATGTATACTTCTGATTTCAATATCATTATTGATGTGATTATTATTAATATTACTTAGGAAATTAATTTAATGTCAACTTGATTTTGATTGCATGTTAATTTGATTCAATAAGTACAATGATGTTTATTATGAATGGACAGGTTGAAATTGACAATAGAATTATGTTGTAAATTTATAATTTTGATTATGGTTTACTTGAGGACAAACAAAAACTTAAGTGTGGGGATATTTGATAGATGGTTAATTGACTATATTTTTTACACCATATTTAATGTATCGTTGCTTGATATTTTATACTTTTATTGTATATTTAGTACTTAATTTACTTCAGATGTGTTTACAATTGATAATTGTCTTCATAGACTTAAAGGAAAAGAATTCAAGTGAAAATGCGGCGTAAAACAGAAAATCAGTAATATGGAAAGAATGCACAAACATGCACTTTCACGATACTCGATGGATTCTGATTATTCATGGTCCGATGTACGAATACACAAGACCGTGCATAACCTAGGTTATCATATAAATTTGATGTTTTGGAGGCAAATCAAAAGAGGAAGAGGTTGGCACTATTTTGAGATATTTAGAGGTGATTCTAGAGGCAATTTAGAGCTTAAGAAGCAGAAGACACATGATTTTTATTGACAGATCCATTAGAATACAAGATCGAATGTCTACATTGTCAAAATATACGATAGAGAACAATCAGGAAGATTTAGAATTATGATTATGATGTTTTCTATTTTTTCTGTATATATGGATATGATTTCGTGTTCGCCAATGTATAGGTAATTTTTTTGTTAGTATTTAGGCTAGATGAACCTTAGTTGAATGCTTTAACATGTTTTGATCATTTTATGAATGCAATTAAATTGATTGATTATTGTGATCCAATTATTTGTTTTAAGATTGTCGTTTAATCTGATTTCATACTTAGTGATTGAGAAATCCTAGGTTGAATAAATCAACAACAATTGCAAAGAGTTGACTATAATCCTAGAGATAGGATTACATAAATCTTATAGATTATGGTCAAAGCTAATAGAGGGATTCATAATATGGTAACACAATTCTATAAGTTTTAAACCAAGTAATTCGGTTAGAGACCTTAGAATTAGTTGTTAGTAGACTCAAGGTCATCTATTAACATACCTCAGGAATCTCCACAGTTAAACAAATCAACATCACAATTGCATGAAAAATAATCAATCGGTTAAGGGTTTAGGGGGATTTGATGCCTAGAAACTAATTATTTGATATCGGTAATTAATCTAGTGTACCAATTCTTTGCCTAATTCATCCAGCTTGTTTAGTTTAATTGTTTTACTTTCTTGAATAAAACCACAATCAATTCGTAGACAAGATAATAGAATAATAGTAATTACTAGTGGTCGGGTCGGCCGATCGGTCCATTCATCAAAGATCAATCTCATGCCTAATAGCTATGTCAAGCCCAAGCCCGATCTATACTCTCCATAGCCCATTAGCAGGAGAGAACCTTCCATGCAGAAGTAAGAGTCTACGTAACGACTTAACCCTAGCATCCATCCCATATATAAGGTATGATTTCATCATGATGGAGGTACGCATAATCACAACCCTAATTTTTCCTGCTTACAGCTATCTCACCTTCACCAAAATACTAACTTGAGCGTCGGAGGGGCTAATCGGGACACAACCCCTGACGTGCCTTCCTTGTTTTGCAGGAACTTCACACCGAAACTCTTACGTGAAGCAACCGACTCATGGATCCAAACGGCAACGTACAGATCAGCCAGAATCCGGCAGAACCAACAAGTATTCACTACTCTCATGGGATCAACCCGTATTTGCCAATACTAGCTACAACTATGTCATGCACTTGCGGTATTAAATATTGACTAACACGCTTTAGGTCAATCATGCATGATCGTGCATCCTCCTTCACCACCTAACTTTATGGCATCCTACTACCTTCTTACATGATCATGTATTATGCATAATCGTGCTAGATCTTGTTTTCTAACTCCTTAATCTTTTCTTCAATTTTCCTGTCTTCAGTCATCATCTCCCCTAAATCTTACAATTAAGATCAAATTCTTACGCTAATCAATAACAATTAAAAAACACACAAAACAATAACGAGAACATAAACCTATGTCTAAAGAAAAGGATACCTCATATGGCTCAAAGTTAAATGTTGAATCCCCAATTGCTATTAAAACTAACACTCCACCTTTCCCTGGTAAGTTAATAAATTTATAGAAAGAGAATAGGGAAAGGGAGATCTAGATATGATCAAGTAGGTGCCAAGTTATGCTAAACTCCTTAACGAATTATGCACAAACAAGTGAAAGTTGAAAGGTAATGAAATGATCAAGATGGGTGAAAATGCTTGTGCAGTCTTTCAAAAGAAAGTACCTCCTAAGTGTAAAGATCTAGGCGCGCTCAAAATTACTTGTAAAATTGGCAACAATATGATTAAATAGGCCATATTAGATTTAAAAGCTTCTATTAATGTTATTCATCATTCCCTATGTGCTTCTTTAAAATAAGGCTCTTTGAAAGAAACTACTGTTATCATATAATTGGTTAATTGCACTAATGCCTACCTAGATGGGGTGATTGAGGATACTATGTAGGTGAATAAAATAATATTTCTTGCATATTTATTTGGTGGATATGGATAACGACATTTACCTTAATTCTACACCTATCTTATTAGGGAGACTGCTACTTCATACAACCTAAGCTTAGATAGATGTTCATAATAGTACCCTTACAAAGGAGGAGAAATTTATCCGTTTCAATATTTTCAATGTCATAAAGCACCCCCGAGATGACCATTATGCTTTTGTGATTAATGTGATTGACCATTGAGCATAGGAAGATTGTAAGCAAAAGTGTACATATAAACTTGATGTAAGACCAAAGCTTTTTATGTGTTAAGGAAAATCTTTATTATTAGTTAAAAAGTGCTTATTTATTTTTCTAGATATAAATTATTTCCATATAAGCAATGATCTTATTAGGTTGATCCTTTTATGATTACTAATGTTTCTATTTATAGTGTAGTAAATATTAAGAGTCTAAAAACAAGGAAAACATTGAAGGTGAGTGGTTCATAGGTGTAGATTATAGTATGTTTTCTAGGTGTTTGTGTGTGTTTTCTTATATGATAATCATATTTTTAGTACTTAGAATTGTTATTGTTAGGTGTAGATTATAATATGTTTTATAGGTGCTTGAGTATGTTTTTTAGTGTTTTCTTATAAGATAATCATGTGTTTAAGAATTAGAATTGTGTTATTGATAGTGTTTTTATGTGTTTTAAATGTTTGATTAGTTTAAAACAAGAATTTGATCTAAATTCTATGTTTCAAGGGGTGTTTGATCTGTTTATGAGTGAATAAAACTGGAAATTTGAAGAAAATACGAAGAATTTGAAGCATGGAAGAAACCAAGATCTTAGGAGCTGAGGCAGTTGTACATGAAGACATGCTGGTGTTTTTTAGCACATGAGCGTTTTTTATACTTTTATTGTTTTGGAGCTATTTTTGGAACTAAATTAAGTAGTGAAACCCTATAAACAACCCCATAAGCCTTAAGATGTATTTAAGGAAAAGAAAAACACCAAAAAGGAGGCTACACATTAAATTTAATGAGATTAATGAGGAGACATTAAGATCAACTCCAAATTTTTCCAAATTTTTGAATAAAGACTCCAACCTGTTTTTCTTTCTTTTCTCTTCATATAATTCATTGTCTTGGATACTAGTTTAGATTATTAGGATGTTAAATATGATTATGGGTTTCTAATTCCATATTAGGGATTATTCTTGATCTGTTTTGTTAAACTTTATTCTTGTTAAATTCAATACATCTACGAATGTTTTGAGATATTTGTAATGCTTATGCTTAGTAATGAATCGAGAGAGTGAATCAAGTTATTTGTGTTAAGGTGCACAACAAGAGTTGGTAGCTTAATAGACCTACAAATATCATATTAACAAACAATTGAAAAAAGATCTTAATTGTTAATTAATTATCCTTAGGATCACCTCAAATCTAATTGATAGAATAGTTTTGTGAATTGAGAGGTTATAATTCTATTAATATCAAATTTAATTGGGATTACTTGATTAGATGTTGAGAGAGGATAATCAAAACCTTAGGATATCTAGGATCAAGAATAAATTGAATCAACAAGATAAAGGGAAACAAAACAATGATAGAATAATTCCTAAGTTTCTATCGTTGATTAACTTTATTATTCTTGCTAGTCTCAATTATTCAATTCCTAAGTTTCTATCGTTGATTAACTTTATTATTCTTGCTAGTCTCAATTATTCAATTATTTTGTTATCTAGTTTTATTAGTTATTTAAATCTCAGTTATGTTATATTTGTTCGTGTGGCATCTTCAGTAAGTAAAGGAGTACAAGATCATGAGAAAGTTACTTATTAAGAAGGTTTAAAGGGACTCAATTGATGCGGACGTACTTTAAAAGAATGACATTTTTTACTTCAAATTTTACCAGGAGTCACTCCTTCAAAATTACTATTGAACAAGGAACTAAAAAATAAGGTGCCCTGCTAAAAGAACAAGAAAAAAGGATGGGAATGGACAAGTGTAGTTTTTCTTAAACATATTCACATAGATTAATTAAATATTTTGTTTTAAACTAAATAATTTTCTCAATACAAAAATAAAACATAGATAAATTTTGCTTTAAAGTATAATTACTTTTCATGGGCATTGGGATCTTTCAAAAAATTCTTGTGTCACAAATTAAGCTTTCCAATTGGCCCAAAAAGAGTTAAGAAAAACATGTCATATGCAAGATAAGATATCAAATACAATAATAGCTTAAGGCCTTAGAAAAAAAGATGTTCATCAATTGGAATGATTGCAGATATGGTCATCTGTTTAACAAGCTTTAAGATTTGAATATGTTTACTTCTAAACATAAATATCAATTAATTTTTATTTCTTATTACAACCACACAAAAAAGTAACATTGCCCCATCAAAATTAGAAGGATATTTTTTTTTTCTATACTATAATTGTTAGCTTAAACATGAAAATTGAAAATAAAATGCAAGGGAGTGAGCAATTAAATAAAATTTTAACATGATAATTTAATACGTCAGAGTACTTCTATAATCTTAAAAACTTTCCAAATTATGGAAACAATCAGAATAGGAATAAAATATGAAAATGAAATAAAACAGAAAATGTATAACTTAGAATCGCACTAAAGAAGCAGATGAGAAGAAAAATGAATTAAGGAACAAATTCCTCTCGAAAGTGATGGGACCAAACCATACCAATCTTTTTATGTTCTGTTCTTTCTATAATCCACTAGGAAACATGCACAGAAAAGTGAAGATGACGGAATCATACCCAGATCAATATTCAATTACAAGTGTCCTCTACATATTTATATATATGTAATTGTACATATCCATCATCTCTTTTCATGTTAACTTAGAATCTCTCTTGTTCTCAGTCTCTATCTGAGGGAGTGTAGCTAAAAAGTCTGTCTGCATAAGCCAACAAAACTAAACGAACCGCTTTGCTGTGAGAGTGCTGATTCAAAGGAATGTTCAATATCATTGTTAGTCTTGTTTTTCCTTTCTGTTTTGCAGCTTTTTATATTATATGCACATGTATGCGTCGATTGCTGTTTATTAGCTAATCAATAATAAGAAAAGGGGCCTTGCGTTACTTAGGGAGGGAGGCAATCTGCCTCTTTAAATTAAAGGGTCAAAGTTAATAATTCTGGCCTTTTCTTCGTATACCATAAAAGAAAGCTCAAGATTTTATTTGGAAATGAATTTCCGCAGGAGCCCTAAATTGTAATTTTACAATGATCAATTCTAATCACAGAACGACAAACGAAAACGACACGCGTGAATTCGGAGATTTGGACGCCAGTGCAATATCTCGCTCAAATCTAACTTTTTTAGCTTTTCCACCGAATGACCTGACATGACAGACACAATAAGAATGGACGGACGCAATATGAAGATTCGCGGGCAGTCATCATCCCATGATCCATCCACTGGACCGGCTAGAAGTAGGTTTGGTTAGGTTAGGTGCCAGTGCCAGTGCCACAAAAACTATTATAGAGAAAATAAAGCACTAGTAATTAGGTTTCATTTATTTAACATCTTATAATATTATTTACTTTAATTTCTAAAAGTTAATGTCTTTATTAATTACATGTTAAAGTGTTTTAAAAATATAATCTATGTAATTAAGATGTGAAAAAAATTATAAGGTAATTTTAAAAATAAAATTATAAATATACATAAAAAATTATGAACCACACTATGAATAATTAAAATCATTCTAAAATAATTTTTATTTTAAATAAGAGAAGTATTTTCTAAAATACGGAATTAATCACGAGCAACTCGCCTCTTAGTCGAGCGGACCGCAGGATACAACAACGTACTGGACCAGATACAGGCCCTGTTTGGCAAACAGCTGATTGTATTAGCTGTTAGCTGATTCTATCAGCTGTTAGCTGATAGCTGATTCTATCAGCTGATTTGATTAGCGGATTGTATTAGCTGTTTGTTAAAGATGTTTGGTAAAATTAGCTGTTCAGTATTAGCTGTTTATATGTAAAATGACTTATAAGGACATGACTTTGAAAAAAATTATAAGTCCAATTATGAAGATCACAAATGAGATATTACTTATGTGTCTTTGAATTTCCTCATTATGGTGTAGAATTGATTCTTATTCTTGGTTATTCACTTGAATTGCATATAGACCTCAATTTACTCATCTTCTCTGTAACATCCCGTTACTGTAGTAAAGGGTATTCTGGTAATATTGGGTCAGACTGGTAGGTTTCATTGCATTCACTGATTGATCATGTTACTGGCCTCTGATCATAGAGGAACAGGTGTCTTGCATATGCATT
>JAOTAZ010000004.1:19505752-19516680 GCA_025629785.1 Erythroxylum oxycarpum
AATATATTATTAACAAATCATAATGTTAATACATGAATCACAAATGTTCATTGGCCTAGGGCACACTACTAACAGATTAAAATAACTTTGTTTTCTTCAACCCATTCTTTATGTGAGACCCATTAAGTTCCCAAATACGTCGGCAATAGTTATAAATTATAATTATAATTCATAATTAGAATGAAATAAATTAAAAACTCCTTATAATTTATTTTTAATTCTCGAATTAAACTATTTATAATCATAAGTCAAATTTGATGTCTAACAAGGCATCATGATCACTCAAATATTTAGAAATGTCAAAGTGGTTTTAACTAACCTTTCCATGCATGATTTTTTCGTATAATTCAATTATTTCATCATACAATGTTCTGATTAGACAAAGTATGAAACTGATATCTACTCTTTTTGAGTCTAATCATATTAGTTCTCCGCTATTAGCTATCGATTCAATTAATAAAATTTGTAAACTATTTACAAAACGTTGTTCTACCTTAGCCAATAATTTCTTGAATTAATACTAATCAATAACAATGAAATATTATTCCTAATTACTTTAAGGTAATGAATCTTATCTAGATTACACAACTACCTCTATATAGTTTATATTACATCCAATGACTACCGATAGACTGACCTATAGTTGAATCGATCATAAATAGTATAAAAATATAACAATTCTTATATAAGATAACTTTGGTGACCTCAAAGTCAAAAGATCACTTACACAATCATCACAAGGAGAATTTTATAGATATATAAGTAATGTTCCAAATGGATTTCTCATATCAGGTCTGTTCAGTGAACTTATTTTCTAACAATCACCCACACGTTTGTTTAAGTATCTTCGTACTTTAGCCTATGAGATCGACTATTTCCTTCATAACAAAAAATATGATGTGTGCTAGTCTTTTTACATTATATTAATGTCCAATCTTAATAGAACAATGAATATGAATAATACATAAATGTAATATGAGTGATTGCAATAATAATTGAGACCGAAATTATTAAGGCCTTTTTCACCTTGAAAAGGAAGATATGTACATATTTCAAGCAATGGCAATGAGCGGTCCATGGGCCTAGATTCAAGTATTTTTAATAAGCCAACTCATGAGCTAGAGTCAGGCTCAGGTTGACTTTTGACCTAGCTATTTTAAACAAAACGACATTATTTTGCTTAGAAAAGTTGAGCCTCAGATAGTCTTGGGTCTGGTAACTTTGTTTTGCTTATACAAGTTGAGCCTCGGGTAGGCTTGGATTTGTCAACTTAGACTTAGACTCAATTTATAAAAAATATTGTTTTACAATTTTAGTTTAAAAAATTATTTGAAAAAATTGGTGGGGTGCCATCCTTGCATTTTTACTCTTAATTCTTAGAAACAAAGACTTGTAAAGTTCATCTTCATTTAAAAGAGGATGCATGTACAATAGATTTATGTATGTTTATTGAAGAAGATGATGATAAATTTCCAAGTAAAATTCAGAGAGTGGATGTAGACCAATAATTATTTGATTCAACCATTATAAATTGATTTTATTTCTCTTTCTCTTATTCTCTTATATTATTGTCACGATTGTTTTTGTGATTGTCATCATTACATTGTCATAATCATTTATTAGAATCATTAATTTATTTACTAATTTTTAAATAAAAAAGTTAACATATAGATTACCTCCCTCTTACATGTTGTCTATTACCCATCACTTTATTATTTATGTATCTACATTTGGAATTATTTTTAATCTACTAAACAATGTCACAATAGAATTTAGTGATTCCTTCACACCTAGATTCATTGTTTGCCTATGGTAACACAGCTGACATGGATTGTTTAAAAGTTTCACTTGTTATTCAACTGAATCTAGATGAGGAAAAATATTTAACTACTTAATAATATTAAGATTTAATATTTTATGGTCAGTTTAATAAGAATTTGTATGTTAAAAATGTTAATGACTTAGTTAATTTTTTTAACTCTTATAAAATCATATATGAAAATGGAAACAAACTAATAAAAGATTGGTTTAATTTGTATAATCATTACAATTCTCCAACTTCAAACTATAAACTACATACTTGTATACAAGAAAAAATTTTAGAAGACCAGGGCTTCAAGCGAGAGATAAAGTGCCTGCTTGTGAAGTCCAAATCTTAACCTAACTTTTCTTTCTTGGGCCTCCAGACCCACACCTGGAAATAAAGGCAAGAGAGCTCCCCGAAAGTATTCTCGGTCGCTAAGATTTTGCCTTTCCACATTCCTCTCGAGAAGCAAAGCGAAAAGGTTAACCGTAGTTTAGAGTTCTCCTTCCTCTATTTCTTTTGCTTGTCAAGTTCGATCTGTTCGAAGGTTTCTGTAACTCTGTTGTCTGATCCCACAGTTATCTGTTTTAAGGTTTCTGTGATTCGTTTTAGGTTTTCCGGTTATTTCATTGTTTATTTTGTTATAATTTAAACTTCCTTCCTTTCAGGGTTCTATACTCGTTATTGTCTGATTTCATAAGTCAAGGAGTTAGGTTCTTGCTTTTCGATTGAATTCGAAGAGTTTGCATCAGAGTTTCGCACTTTCTCCATTATTAATTATATTTGTCTTTACCTTTTTACTATTATTAATCTTAGTTCACTTATTACGTTAGAATACCCGTTTTCGTTGCCGTTCCTGGTGACTTTGTCTTTCATCTTAAACCATGATTTGTTTATCAGATTTTAATGCTGGGAGTATTTTTGGTTGTGTTCTTTTTGGTTATAACAGAGTCATACACCATGCCGAAGAATAAGGGAAAGGGAGGAAAGAACAGGAAGAGAGGAAAGAATGAAGCGGATGACGAGAAGCGTGAGCTCATCTTCAAGGAAGATGGCCAGGAGTATGCCCAAGTGCTTCGCATGCTTGGTAATGGTCGCTGTGAAGCCATGTGCATCGATGGCACCAAGCGCTTGTGCCACATTCGTGGAAAGATGCACAAGAAGGTTTGGATTGCAGCTGGTGATATAATCCTTGTTGGCCTCCGTGATTATCAAGATGACAAGGCTGATGTTATCCTCAAGTACATGCCTGATGAGGCTAGGCTTCTAAAGGCCTACGGTGAGCTTCCTGAAAGCACCCGTCTCAATGAGGGCATCGCTGGTGGTCTTGATGAGGAAGACGACGGTGGTGGCGATGATTATATTGAATTCGAAGATGAAGATATTGATAAAATCTAGAACTTCTTTAATTTCTAGTTATGAGCAAAGTCAAGAGAGATTACTGATGACAGTAATGGTGCCTATAAATTATGAGCCAAGACTAGGAATCGTACCCTACAAATATCCATGTGTGATATTAAACTGTCACATTGCATGTAATACCTAATTCTATTCTGTTTGAAACTCTGCCTCTGCTGAACTTGCTACTTAGATGCTGATAGTCTGTTTTTGACCAAATTTCCTTGCTGATGTACATCCAATTTCATTCAGCTGAAAAACGAACGTTGAGCTGTTAGGGCTGCCGCATGACAATTTACAATTGCCCTTACTGTTGGTATGAGATTCGGTGTAGGGTGTCATAAGTCAATAAGCAACCAGGAGCATTGGTTTAGGGAGTGACAGATGCATGAAAACATGAGATTTTGAGTAATTAGTAGACTTTTATATCATTATGCTTCTTTATGGCTGTTGGATTTCTGCTATGGCTCCTCTCAAAGATTAAGTTTCCTATTTACTGCAAATCACTAGTATAACCCGTTGTTTGCTGTGCCAATTTAGACTCGTGCAATACCTCGTACTGATTGTGTACTTCGCTTAAGTCTATCTCCCACGACCACGACAATTTGGAGTATTAGAGTCCTGGTAAAAGCAAAGCAACGCAAGAACCAAGGGAAAACATACATTATACTGATTGTATGCAACTTTGTTTTTGGCTTCATTTATGCCGATTAGTTATTTTGGTTTCTGTTCTTAATCTTGTTCATTCTCATTCTTCTTAATCTGTGCATTAATATTGCAATCAGAATTAAAAAAGAAACGGTGCTCATGAGCTTTGCCTGCTCTTTTGGACACCCGTAATCGGGTAAAGTGTTTCGCTGCCCATCTAGGCTTATGTCTCTTTCTTGTGAGTCTGAAGCCACCTTGATCGTTTCCATGAAAAATCCAATCATATTATAGAAACAAAAGCATTGGATTTTTGTTGATAGCTTTTGTCCATTGTTGATGGATGAAACTAACCTGGAATTTTCTAAGTGCCAGTTGAATGATGGTCGCTGCGTCATCAGGCGTAATACCTTGAAGTTGATTTATCATTGTGTTGAATGATGGTTGCTGCATCATCAGGCGTAATACCTTGAAGTTGATTTATCACTGTCCTTTTAGCATGTTCTCTTTATTTTCAAATTCCCCTTTGTCTCTTAATACCCTCATGTAGCTCTTATGGTTGCTCTTTTCCCCTCATTTGATTCTGGAAAACATGTCAGAGATTTTGCAGTTTTTCCTTTTCCAACAACATCACAAATAATCAGGTGCAATTGTGATTGCTTGAATTTTATTTGTTTGAGAATTATTTTGGTTATTATCAGGAGTTTGGAATGAACTCATAATTGGATCAAATCAAAACTGCTATTTTTTAAGTAGTATCTTATGCAGCCTTGCAACTTAAATGTGATGACAAAACTTCAAAGGCTTAGCAAACTGCGTGGTGATGTAACTTCCTTGTTTGCATCATACAACCATCAAGTTTTTGGCATTTTCCCATGGTTTTTATCAAGCTTCACCAAAATTTCCCTGTCCAAATCCAGATTTCTTACAATTTAGAGCTCGAAACTCAATTTTTGGATTTTAGACTGTTTCTTGCTTAGTTTCTCCTTGCGACACTCAATCCAGCAATAAAAATGAGTTAACAAGCATTCGCTGGCATAAAAGTGAAGGTTCAAGCCGTTAGAAGGTGCATGACCAGCTGGCGGCCCTAAAGTGAGAACCAACTCCCACGGATCATCCGATGTTCACCTTCATCATTTCATAAGCCGTAGATCCTATTGTCTTTATGTCCTTCTAGCTAGGCCCACTAACGTGTCACAATTCGTGGATCCTCATGTATGTGTATATATGTAGATAATATAGCATTTGGTACATGGGTGTATCCTAAGCTATAGATCCACGTCTAAAAGCTAAGTTAACAGCAAAGTTTAGTACTTGCATATCCTAAGTTGTGTTCAAAAAATTTAATTCAACATATTCAATACTTCTAACTTTTCTACTGGCCTATTTCTTTAATGGTTCATCTCTATAACTTTAAAAAGTTTCTCCTTAAGTATGTATGTGCTTTCCATTGCATACTTAACGACAAAACCATAGATGTCAAAGTACAAATTACAAAGAAAATAACTGTAATAGAATATAAACCTATCAAACAATCTGATAAAAATCCTTATGACGTTTAAAACAAATTTTCAAATTATTAGTCTCTCCAAATAAAGTAAAAACAAGATTCTTAAAAAGGTGGAAAGAACTATATTTTGAAAGTTGATACGAAGAAGGCTTATGACAATGTCAATGTTGACTAAAACTTTCTATTTAACATCGTAAAAACCTGACAATTTCCATATTTCTTCATGGAGTGGATGATAATGTGCTTGACCACCCCTTCTTTTAGCAACCTCATTAATGGAGAATCCACAGGAACTTTTAATAGTTTGAAAGGCATCAGACAAGGTGATCAATCCTTACGATATATATTTGCTCTTGTTATGAAAGTGTTCATCGGACTCTTGAAAAGATTGTAGAGAGAACCAAGCACTTCAAATTTCATTCCAAATGCAAGAGATTGGCAATCACTAACCTCATTTTTTATGATGATCTAATTATATTAACTAGAGTGGATAAAACTTCATTATCAGTAGTGATGAAGACCATCAAAATGTTACCAAATTGTCTAAACTGCATATCAACACAAACAAATGTTTTTTTCCATACTTCCAAAAGTGCAGAGAACCTGAATCACATGATAAGTGACATCACTGGTTTCAAGGGGCTGCATAATTTCAATAGCCTCGACTAGATCAAACTATGTAAGCTTTAAACCGTTGGTGGACAAAATATAAGCTAGAATCTTTGGGTAAAGCAAGAGAACTTTTTCTCTTAATGATAGAGCTTAGTTAATTATAGTTGTGTTGTCTTCAATCAATATATATTAGGCTACACATCTTGCTCTTCTTAGAGCAGTGAATAAAACAATTAATGAGATCATTAGAAAGTTCCTTTAGTCAGGGGCAAATGATGGTGGTTATAAATTTGATATCAAATGTTCTAAAGTGTGCAAATAGAAAAAGCATGGAGGTTTGAACATAATTCCTTTAAGACTATTGAATACGTGCATGCCTGTCAAAAGATTGCGGAGATTAATTGATGATCATAAATCCTTATGGTGCAAATGGGTATCTAAATATTACATCCAAAGATAATAACATATAGGAAATTGACCTTACAACTAGAAATACTTTAGCTACATCGAAGGAAATTCTCTAGCTAAGAAGCTTAATCAGACCTCACATCAACAAGAAAGTTGGGAATGAGATGAATACCTTATTTTGCCATGATAATTGGATTAATGAGGATTGCTAAAAAATATAGTAGAGTTACAAGCCTTAAGAAACAACATTCATGATAACCAGACTCTCAGAAATGCTCTACTTCATAAGGATTAGATTCTTATGCAAATGAATGATAGGAATATGAAGAATGAGATCAAAAGATTAAAGCTGGATGGAAATTTTCTTGACAAGAATTGATAGTGCCTATTAATGGAAATTTTAGCAATGCATCATGTATAAATCTCTTTCAATAGAACCTCATATGTGTGTCATGGTATAAGTTAGTTTGTGTAAATATAATCTTCCTAAACCTACTACAAATTTACAAAGATTCATTAGGGACATATTACAAACCATTAATAGATTGAACAAGTTTAATTACTTCATAAAATAGTGTAGTCTTTGCAAATGCTAAATAAAGAATACTTTACATCTATTCTTCAAATGCAATTTCATTAGAGGGTTATCAAAATTAGTTCCTTGCAACTGTTACATCATCAATCCTCCAAATGAGTGGCAACATATTGTCAAATAGAGTATAAATTTATAGCATATCAAGAAAGACACCATATGATGTTTTCTCATTGCTATACCTTATTTGGTGTTACGTATAGAGGATGAAAGAAAGACACATTTTTAACAACAAGGAGAGAAGTTGTGAGCAATTCATTAAGGATCTAGTTAATGCTATCAGACTTCCTATTAACACCTTTTAAGACAAGCTATCCTTAGATTCAAAATGTATTGATATATGGAGAATTAGTTAGGATTTTTTGTAACAATTGGTGATGTTAAGTAGCTTAGTATGCTACATTTGATTTTGGAACTCTCATTTTAACAGTTACTGTATTATCAACTTGTTTGAGCCATTATTGGTTTAATTTAATCCCATTTTTTTCAAAAAAAAAGAAAGATTTTTAAATCTTGTGGATAGGTTAACTCCCAATAAGAGCTTTTTAAAGAGTCTCATAAATGGACTCTTTCCTTAAACTTGATTAGTTTTTAAACCAATATGGTTACTCCATTCGTTATGATGATGATGCAAAGTGCCATGTAAAAGGTTGTCTTCTCTCTTCTGGATCTTTTCCTTTATGCTTATTTCATTCCTACTCAATGTTGCCCTTTAACTTTTTCCCTAATGATTTCTTGTAAAATAATGAAAAAAATTAGTTTGTTTTCCTGAAGTCTTCAATAGGAATAAACAACATCTCATCATGTGAAAATAATAATTCATAATCTATAACCCTAAGTATTAGTTTTCCTAACATTGTTTACTGCACCAGTTGTAGCAAGGTTATGATTAGGATTTTCTCCTCATCCTATTTAATATATAAAATATAAAAATCTATTAGGAATATGACAAATCAATTTTTATCAAAACATTTTCCTTTACACCTTAAGGACTTCTTACCAAGTTATAAGCAAGATACATTATTCTCCTAATCCCAATCTTTTTAGCGTGACAAAAGACATTACATTAATACTTTATCCTAAATATAAAGATGTCTTCTTCATATGGACATTAATAATTTCATATGAGATATTAGAACTTATTGGGTCACCTAAATCTTTCCACCTTTTCAAGTTTTCAAGTATTTAATTTTTTTAGAAGGATAAAAGTTTGATATAATTAAGTTTTATCTGTACACATGTATATATTTTTCATAAGCCATAATACAAAATGAAGGTTGAAGGCAATTTATTTGTATTTGTTGTGATAAGTTGGCAATCATTGCTATCACTCATTGGGGATATGTTACATTGAATAGCGTCCCTATTTGGAAAGAAATAGTGTGTGAATATGTTATGGCCTATATAGGATGTCTATGTAGCAATAATTGGCATATTATAGCCCTATCTATTTTGGTTAGCAATTGACAATCATTGAGGCCGTGCGGTGGGCTTTATTTTCTTTCCTTGTTAGGTTTATAATTTTCTTATTAACATCATAACTTAACCTATCTTTTGGGATGTGGATGCTTACTAGTAGGCTAAGCTCATTATATAAGGACCATAATCTTTGTAGATTCGAATTCTACAAAAAATTATATTATGAGTCAGGCAAGTTTGATAATTTTTGGTTTCTATTGTCAGGGAAACTATATAACTTATATTATTATATCATGGAAGAAATGCTTGGTTGTCCAAAATTAAAATTTTTTGACACACATGAGAATTTTCATGCTAAAAAATTTTGGAAACAACTAATAGGTTTAGATGTGATTAATCCACATAATGCACCAAATAATGTTAATAAGAATCTTGAGTGTTTGTTATAGAAAAAATTTATATGCCATACTATTTTTGCCAAGATCCAAAGTAATAAATGCTTAAAGAAAGATTTATTTACACTTTGGAGCATAAATAATAAGGTTCAAATCTGCATAACCACTTATATGTTTCAAACCATAGTTACTTCGATTACTAAAAAGAGTAGCCATCTAGGCATGGGTTTTCTCATAATTGCTTTAGTTCATTACCATGATGTTATTGTTGATGGACCAACCCCTGTGTTTTTTGAGCATTTGAATAGCACACATTTGAGGTGAACTGAGATCTTGGGTTGCCATGGTATGGAACTTCGAGACATCAGCTCTAAATCAAAAGTAAAATATAGGACAAGCTAAGCGGGTTCTATTTTTGCACTGCCATAACAACATCATCAAGTCTCATCCAGTGAAATCTAAGGAGGAGGAAGAAGCTTAGGAGACAGTGCTTGAAAAATTGGAGGAGAATAACAAGCACTTCGAGGGTTATATGGACACTGCAGAGGCACAACCAAAGGAGGTAGTGGGCCATCAATGCTATCAAACCAAGAATTGTTAAAGTTTTTTGCTGTGCAAGGTGTTCACATTCCATCTCCTAAACCATCACCACCTCAATCTCAATAATTACTCTTTCTCTTGATTTTTCTATTTCTCTTAATTTTTAATATTTCAACTTTCACATTAAGGATAACGTGTTGCTTAAGTATGGGGCATAGGCACTTTCATATCAATTATGTGAGTATATTTGCATTGTGTTAGTTTTTGATTAGGATGGCATTGTGTGAACATTTGATTGAATGATGTGTTCATTATGTGGATGTATAGATGACATAAATTGAACAGAATTGGCATATCTTTAAACATGGTCATTTAAATTGTTAAGGCACATTAACTTTTGAATTTTGTGCTTTAAGTCTCTTGAGGATGTGTAACATCCCAGATCACCCACTTACAGATATTGTCCGCTTTGGGCCTTCGCCCAGCTAAGCCCTGATGGTTTTGCTTTTCCCGAGGCCTTCCCAAGAGGTCACCCATCTTTGAACTACTCTCACCCAAGCACATTTAACCTCGAAGTTTCGATGGGATCCGGTGCATTAGGCCATGGAAAATGCGTCTCTAAAGGAGAGGTATCTGTACCCTTATAAGGCGTAGTTCGTTCCCCTCTCCAATCGATGTGGGATCTCATACTCTTCACCCCTCTTAGGGCCCTACCCTCTTTGGGGTCTAGCCTAACTAGCAAAACGACCTGTCTCTAAAGTAAAGGTATTTATACCCTTATAAGGCGTATTTTGTTCCTCTCTCTAACCGATGTAGAATCTCACACTCTCCACCCCCTTAGTGCCCTGCCCTCTTTGGGGTTTAGCCTAGCTGGCACAACAAGGGCAGGACCCTAAAAGGGGTGGAGAGTGTGAGATCCCATATCAGCTAGAGAGGAGAACGAAGTACGTCTTATAAGGGTACAGATACCTCTCCTTTAGAGACGCGTTTTCCATAGCCTAATGCATCGGATCCCATCGAAACTCTGAGATTAAATGTGCTTGGGTGAGAACAATTCTAGGATGGGAGACCTCCTTGGAAGGCCTTGGAAAAAGCAAAACGGTGAGGGCTTGGTTGGACCAAGGCCCAAAGCGGACAACAACTAGGGTTGACTGCTTTAAGAAAGGGGTGGAGTTTGAATCTCAGGATGGAGTCCTGATTAAATTTACTATGACTGATGAGTATTTCTGAGTTTTTTGATATCAATGATCAAGGCTACAAAGTTGATTCGTCAGGGATGCCAGGCATTCCTTGCAGACGTGATTGACACTTCGGCACAGAGGGTTAAACTGGGTGATGTCCCTATTATGTGCGAGTTCTCCGATGTTTTCTGAAAGTGTGACCAGGATTGCCACTTGATCAGGAATTTGATTTCACTATTGACTTGGCCCTATAGATGGAACCAATATTTATACCACTGTATTGCATGACACCAACAAAATTGAAATAGTTGAAGATTCAATTACAAGAGTTAGTGGATAAAGGCTTCATGTTGGACCCCGAATTTTTATTGGACGTTAGAATTATTAAATGAGTGTTTAAGTATGCATGTAGTGTGGGTAACAT
>JAOTAZ010000004.1:19558175-19570904 GCA_025629785.1 Erythroxylum oxycarpum
AAGAGATGTCACTCAAAGTAAAGTGTTTGCTCTCGCCTCACTTGTGTTTAGAGATATTTCACTCTCAATCTGCTCAAGAGGACTTTTCATGTAATGTGCGGAGGGCTAGATGAATGGATGGAATGAGAGAAAGGAAAGGTATGAACACACGCTCTAATTTACTCAATGGATGTCAACTGTTGAACTAATAATAGAGTTCTTTTGCTTTCTTTCTTCTTCTGTTTCTTTTTGGAACACAAACTTCTTCTGATCCTTTTTAGGAGCACACAACCCTTTTTTTTTCTTTTTTTTCATATAAAATGCACATTAAAATAATAACATCATATTGAAATGCATGCAAGTGCTAATACATAATAATGGCTCAAAGAGGTAACAAGTGATAAGTGTTTGTGGGACTGTGTTTGGAAAAAGGGTTAAAGAAGGAATGCCTCTATCGTATCAACAAAATTCTAGTCCATAAAGCTCCTAGTAAGAATTGAAACAAGTTCTAGAGAGATATGAAATAAGCAGATGCACACAAAGATTGAGGGAAAAATCAGGCCCAAATATCCTTCCAACAAGGGTATTATCTCAATGAACAATCTTAAGTCTCAAAAACTCAAAGTGCTTTTTTGTTAGCATGCCTTCATTTACTTTGTGTTGAAAACATTGAAAGTAAAATTAGCCAATACCGGCTATCATTAAAATAATGGTAGGTATTTTCTTAAATTCAAGCACCACTTTGAAACTTATAAAATCTTTGAAAAGAAAAGTTACCAGAGCTTAGTGTGAAAAATGTTTGAATTGAGTAAAACAGTTAAACACAAAATATCATTTCTGTAAAAGGTGACGTCGCGACGCGCAGCAGTGTGTGTCGCTAAGTGTTGACGTCGTGGCGGGAAGCAGTGTTGACGTCGCGACGTTCGTACTGAAGTGACAAGCCTTGTCGCGATGTGAGGTCTCTCGTCCCGACGAGGAACAGCAGAATGACAAAAATAATTTTTCCAAGTTTGAAAATGTTAAACATAATGCAAGATTGGCTAACACAATCATAAATAAGATGTCAAACAGGCATGCAACAAGAAAAACAAATAGGGAAACAACTCCCCCACACTTAAACAACACATTGTCCTCAATGAAAATGAAGCAACTAAAGCATGAAAGTAACCAGGCATGAAGAGATAAAGAGAGAAATATCGTATTGATCATTAATGCTCAAGAAGGCCATTACAAATGGGCTAAGGATCCCAGGAACTAACTAAAACAAAGAAATTACAAGAAAAGAAAAACAATAGAAAACAAAACAAAACAAAATGTCAGCACTACTTCAAAGGATCATCGGCTGGAGGGTCAGGACGAGCGTCCGCAAATGTATGAAGACCAGTTGAAGAATTACCGACCACAGGAGGAAGAGGAAAGCACAGGTGGGTCGCAATCAGTGCCTACATCTGTTGGTGAAACTGGCAATCAGCCTCCAGCTTGTCTTTGATGCATTGAACTACCTCGTTGAGAATGGTGACCTGATGGGTGAGGGTCCGCAACGGAAGGGAGGCGGGAGAGGAAGGGGTAGGAGGGACGTCTTCGCGAGGCAAAGCCTCAAGTGGAACAGCAACAACGGGAGGGGAAGGAAGGGGTGAGGGAACTGCACGAGGAGGAGAGAAAGAAGAGGGAGGAGATGGGGAAGGATGTAGATGGCGAGGTTGTTTGAGACGGATATACCAGAAGAGAGAGGCTGGTTCGAAAGAATGGTCAGTGGTATGCTCCGGAACTCGATGGGTTCGAAACACATCGGTGATTAGATGGGGAAAGAGGATGGAATGGGTTAGGGTGGACCTATGAATGGATTGGCAGAGGGCGGAAATGATTGTATGAGCAATGTCGACCGACCGTCCAACCATAAGGAGGTAGATGTAGAGACTTTGTTCTTTGGGAACAAGGGTCAGATGGGATGTAGGAAGGACGTTGTTACTTATGAGGTGAAGCCAAGGATGGGCCTTAGGGCGAAGATCAACACGCCGAATATATCTTTGTGAGACCATTGGTTGATGCCATTCGGCACCCTCAGGACAGAGGGTACGAAGGACATCATCCCAGGGGTAGTCACGGATGAGGTCTGCGTAGTGGCAGCGATGGATTGGGGGAAGATTATAGTGTTCACGGATGGAAGTAGGGTTGAAGGCGCAGGGAATGGTAACACCTTGAAAGTGAATGTCCAAGGTGCCACAATATCGGGCATAGGTGTAGAAATGACGAACAAAGGTGTCATTTCGAGGAGTCCTAGGCTGCACTAGGCTGGAAAGTTGGCTCTGGACGAGCTGTCGAACAAAAGAGTTATTGTGGGGAAAGAGAGGGAAAGGGTGTTCCTTGAGTAGTGGCCTAGCCTCGATTTTCTCGGCCAAGTCAACTCACTCCGGATCGACCAGTGGAGGAAGAAGACGAGTTGTGTGGTGAGGTTGTGGGGTGGGAATGATGGGAAGAGGAAGGTTGAGGGCACGGAGATTGTTCGGAGGAAAATTCAAAGGGGCTAACAGAAGGCTGGGGTGAATGAGATGGTTCTGAAGAAATATGGAGAGAGTTGGAGGAGGCGAAGAAATCTGAGCGGGAAAGAGGGACAGTGGGAGGCGTTCTTGGTGCGAGGCATTGTCTTGTAGAGAAAAGAAACACAAGTAAGGGTCAATTAAGCAACATAAACAAACAAAGTTTTGCCAAAACGTGTGGGTGTGCGCCTCGGTGAGGTGACTAACACGTCGCGGCGAGACAACTCACACGGCGTGGCGAGACACAACAAGTTCATACACCGCGACGAATCAAACTGCTCGCCCTGCTAATGGCGATACTCTGACACACCACAACAAATGAAAATGACGTTTACCACGGAAAGAACCATTCCAAGTCCAGTAAACGCAAATGGAAAAGGATAATGAAGAGAAAGAATGCTTACGAAGTTGAAGAAGGAGAGACGATGCCTACTGAGGTTGAGCGACAAATAATAGGTGACGACAGAGACCTGAGCCGCAGAGAGAAGAGTAGGTTGCTACAGCACGGAGTCGCGACGCAAGGAGAAACAAAAGAAATGAAGTGGAGGCGGCGGAAAGGAGGTGCGTTGGAGGGTTAGAAGGGTTTAAGGGGCGAAAGTACAAAAATGGCACTGGTTAAAGGATAGGACTGTCGTGCAATAAGGGTAAAAGTGGAGTTTCACCACCTAGGGTTTATGCACAAGGACTGCGCGCCACGGCGAGAAAGTTGATGTCTTTCACAGCGACCTGCTTGAAGTCGCTACGTCCCGGTGGATTAATTAACAAGCATCGCAGCGAGTAAATGATACGCGTCGCGGTGTATGATGCCACGTCGCGGCGGAACTATCCGAACAAGAAAACAAATCCTAATGATCCTAAGCATTCTTTGCATGACCAATCAACATAAAAGGCTCATCTATACCAATTTCTTCTACCAAGCACTAGGTGTCATGCTTCCAATAAATTTAGGGCTAAACTAATCCTACTGGTTAAGTTCCTCCCCCATACTTAATGAACATACTTATGCGAAACATAGTCATGCCAATTTTAGTTAATATGCACGAATGTATTGTAAATGCAAGGAGAGAAACAACCTGGGGTTCAAGGTGGGTCTTTCAGCTCCTGATGGACGTCTAGCATGTATCTAAGTTTAATTGAGGCAGCTTGACTTGCTTGTAGCTCCTTGCCGACATCCACACATTGTGGTTCACCTGAGACAACAGTAGCAAAAACTCTCCCCAAGGGATCATTAGTAATAAGATTCAGTGAGCATTCAAAATCAACACATGCATCATCAACAACCTTATCAAGCATATTAACTCCAAGGAGGGAATAATCCTCATAGGGGTGTTTCATAGCTTCATACATATTGAAGCTTACCTGTTGATCGTAAACCTCCATGGTGATCTTACCTTCCTTCATGCTAATCATGGTGCTTGTTGTCCGCAAGAAAGGTCGGTTGAGGATTAATGAGGTATCCTGCACAACTTCAGAAGACATGTCAAGTACATAAAAATTAGCAGAAAATACTAAACCCTTTACCTAGACCAAGATGTCCTCGATTATGCCCACTGGATGCCTAAAGGATCTATCAACCAATTGCAAAACCACAGATGTAGGTTTTAAACTCTTCAGACCTAAGGATTCATAGACGGATTTGGGCATCACATTTATAGCTACTCCTAGATCTAACAATGCTCTTCCTATAGTTACCTTTCCTATGATACAAGGAATAGTAAAGGATCCAGGGTCTTCACACTTGACCGAGATATGGGGTTTAAATAGTGCTGACACATTTGAGCTCACTTAGACTCTCTTATTCGGCCTAGACTTACTTTTGCTAGTACATAAATCCTTTAGGTACTTCGCATAGGCCGGAACTCGTTTAACTAAGTCCAGTAAAGGTACATTTATCTCAACTTTTCCAAATAAATCAATAATGTCTTTTTCATGCTTGAGTTCAATAATTTTTTTGCCCATTAAATATGAATTTGGAAAAGGTAGGTCGTGAAGATTTACCTCCTTACATTTGGCTTTACGTGCGCTCGATTTCTCATGTTCAGCTTGATCCTTGAAACTGTTTGAGGTTGCTCCTTTCTCCCTAGATGTTGACTTCTTCTCTTTCAAAAAATTTTCTTCTCTAACACTCTCGGATCTCTTGGTTGCCTCCTTAAGTTAAGGTGCTTCTTCAACCTTAATTTCCGCACTGTATGCTTCTTCTTCCGGAGTGTCAAATCTTCCTGTTTACTGCTTCGCAAAGCAATTGCATTCAAACTCTTCGGATTCATCACATTATTGGAAGGAATTGTTTCGTTGCTTCTTGCTTGATTCTCACTCATGTTGTTGGACAATTGAGTGACATATATGTGGATGTTCTCTGCCTTGGTTTCCCATTGCTCCATTCTCTTCTCCAAAGCATTGAACCGAGCAGCAATTTTAGAAGAATCCTGTTAAATCAGGTTTGCAATTGTATTGAATTGGTTAGTATTATAATTCTGCTCTTCCTTCATCAAAGTCATCATGCTATGCAACAATTGATTTGTGTCCTCTTTAGCAGGTACCGTCAGAGCTTGCTAATCGGGGAACTGGTTGTTTGTAGGTCCAGCTTCACTTCCTTGTTAGAATCGGCTAGGTCATCTGCTATCATCATTCCTCCAGTTGAACCTCAAATTTACCTTCCATCCTTCATTGTATATGTTGGAGTATGGATCCCACTTTGGATTTGCTCTTCCTGGATATATTGTCGATACTTCTAAATATCTTCCAGTGCATACGCTCGAGATGTGCATCACCAACCCATAAGTATCACAACTGGGTGCGGTAAGATCCATTGAAGAAGAGGGGCGATGCACATTCAAGTTTTTTAGCTCGGCAGTGATGAAGGATAATTGCGAAGTTATCCTATTTTCCAATGAATCCAGCTTTATTTCTCGACTCTCCATTCTTTTTGCTTGAGCTGTTAAAGCTCATAGTTTATGTACTCCTCTGGAATCTCGCACGCTGTACTGTTGGTGGTTTAGAGCCATCTTCTTGATTAGATCCCAAGCTTCTGACGCCGTTAGGTCAATCAAAGATCCTCCAGATGCTGCGTCCAACATTCCTTTCTTTTGGCTCTTCAACCCATCATCCTGAATTTGATGATGGGGGCGCCTCGAGAGCAGGTCTTGAAAACGATTCCAGTTGTCATACAAGGTCTCATCATAATCTTGTTTTGCTGAATAGATTTCCTTCCTCATTGAAGATGTCTTTGAGGTGGGAAAATATTTCTCTAGGAAAGCCTTCCGCAAGTTAGCCCAGCTATGATATACATTCACCACATGCCTCGGGAGGCTCATGTACCACTCTCGTGCCTTTCTTTCCAAGGATAGATGAAACACCTTCCAAAGAACTTGATTTAAAGCTGTTCCTACTAGTTTCATGCTTTAACAAATCATCGACATTGATTGTAGGTGCATATAAGGATCTTCTCCTACCAAACCATGAAATTTGGGAAGGCAATTAATCAGCAACTCTTCAACTTCAAAATTCATATCAAAATTAGGACAAGCAGCAGTAAATGGGTCATAATTAACATCAAAAGTTGTGGCTTCCCTAATAGTATTACATCTTTGATTTCCGTTGTTCTCACCTACTCTCTCTTGCTCACCATTTAATCCACTATCTCCATTCCTAGGTTGGTTAGCAGGAAAGTTAGGGTTTGGCAAAAAGTTGTGGTTTTCGGTCATATTTTCCTCTCTTTGCTCAACTATCCTACGTCTCTTTTATTCCTTCCTCTCTTTCCTAAGTTTCCTAAAATGTCTTTCAATTTCTGGTTGGAAATGAACAATTCCAAGTTTTCTGGGCAGGCATAAGAACAATTCACAGAGACAAAAATTGAAGCTATAGCAAAAATTGACTCACAATCACACAAAATCATGCATAAGGTGAAATATGGTGGATGCGAGTGTGTGAGTGTATGATGTGTGTATGTATGAAAAATTGTTAAGTATGAAAAGTCAAAGTATGAAAGTATTCTTATATATGTTTCTAAATGTATACTTATGCAAAGGAAATTCAAAATCTATACTATTGACAAGTGTGGAACTCAAACTATCAAAAATGCAATGCAAACAAAAGGTTCCTATTATCAACGACAATTAAAGTGGACTATGGCTAACGCATGGAAAACCAATTTTTTGGTTTCCCTGCAACAGCGCCATTTTGATCGCAGCCCTGTCGTTTCGATCTAGAGATCGATCACTTGAAAATCGAATAAAAAATAATTAATTCCAAGGATTGCAATATAGTGTGCAACCTCGGGTCGTCTCACTTAATTGGAACCGAACAGAAAAGGTTTAAGCTAGCCTATTAGTCAAAAATGCAATTGAGTTGACAAAAGGGGGGTTTTGGATCATTGATCAGAATTGAGGAAATTAAACTAAAATTAAAGAAAATTGTATAAAAAGTATATTTTTGGATTTTTGGGAAGTTGAAATTGAAAATTCAAATAATTATAGAATGATATAAAATCCTCTTGAAAACAAGCTTAGGCTATCACGATTCAAAACAAATTTTTCAGGAGTGTAATCCACTAAGATTTCAAATGATCAACCTTAAAGGACTATTTAAGTCCAAGGTTTTAATTAATGAACTCCATTTCTTAAAACCTTGTTAAAAACATCTTGGTGTGTGAGATGGACAAGTTAATGCAATTGGTCATTTAACTCATGCAAAATCTCCATATCAAGCGCAACTAGGCAGATAAAGAGGATCAACATTTTCACAAAATGACATATATGAGACTTCATATATTAAGCATCAAGTTCTACATATAACAAAATCCATATCACAAAACATTGTTCAATGCTTGATTAAACTCTAACCAAGCTAATCTAACTATACTACTGTAAACCCTAACTCAGCGATTTACAATAATATAATTAAACTTGACAATGTCAGATTACTCCCCTTTGAAGCCCGGTAAACTCAAGCCATTGCTACATTTTCAAGAGGGTGGGAGCCCTAGCTATGCATGACTTCGGAGATCCTTATCACTGTAGAAGTTTCGTGTTTACCCATGGCTATAGATACCGACGGTGGAGGTGATGATGAAGTGACTGGCGGTGGTGGATGATGATCAAAGATGGAAATAAGGGGGTGTGAGGTGTCGGAATGTTTTTCGGCTCTTGTGGCTGTCGAATGTGTCTGTAGTCTCTATATTCGATTTGCTGGCCCCCCTCCTTATGACCTAATTCGGTAATTTTTTAAAGGATGGTGACAGGTCGGGTCGGCACAGTAAGGGAACTTTCCAATTAGAGTCCTGACATTTGTTCGCACGTCGAGACGAGTTAATTAATCGACGTCGCGACGTGTTATCGCGTGTTGATGCGCCGCGACGTGTATGGATGATTTTGACTTGGGATTTGAGGCGAAATTGATGTGGAATTAAGGTATAATTTATGGACTATTATGAAGGTGTTTACAATTATGAAAAATTAGAGATGTATGTGTATGTGTAAGAAGTGATTGTTAATGACAAAAATGAGCAAAGTTTAATGAACCTTAATGTAATCAAGATGCAAGAGAGATGATCTGTAATAAAGTAGGTTTAAAGGGATTGTAATATGGAAAATTCAAGTGTTTGGTATGTTTCTAATTTTGATACATTCGTGCAGAATTGGGGGAAACAATGTAGTACACGATTGTGGCCTAGTTATTTAGGTTATGTCACAATTGTAGCATAGTCCCCGAGGTTATGGCCTGTTGCACAAGCTTCTATCATAAGCGTGGCATGGTCCCTCATGATCGTGGTCCTACTACTAGAAAGTTAACTTCAGCTTTATGTATTTGTTGAACTAAATAAGGACAATTCACTCTAATTTGGTGTATTTGGACTTGATTAAGGTTAGGAATGAATCTAGATTGTTACTTGATTAATTAGTAAAGAGTTTGATAAGTTATGGATATATGAATAGTGAGGAATATAGCATAAAGAGAATTAGGTAAACGTATAGTTAATGAACAAGAATGAATTAAGATCTTCGCATAAGAATACATACCCAGGAAAATCAATTGAGCATGCATTGAAACATAGCACATACATGTGCATGATTGTATATTCATATGATTAGATAACTTAGTAATGTGTGAAAAATGTATGTATATTGCATGACTATAGACGTATAAGTTGATCGCCAGCATCCAAACATTGTCGGATCACCAAGGCAATAACTTATTTGTAACGTACTGTGATTAACCCCTAAATGTTTCTCACTATGATTGATTTGTTTTTGATTAAATTTTAGTTATTAAATTATTACTTGTATGATTGGTATAATTCTGGACATTATTGGTTCGAGGAGATTGATACTCGGGACTATATATAGAAGTGCTGTCAAATTTTATGTGTAATGTGGAATGTGTGATTAATTGAAGGATGAATGCCAAACATAGATCTGAAGAATTTGATCTATGTCATTAGCACATTGACTGAAAAGTATTGAAAGCATAATATGTGAATTGATGCATCTTATTACATTGATATGCATGATCAGATAAAGTACTTGTGACCGGAGTGACTAACATGAGAAAGAGCTTTAAGCTCAAGATTATGCACAAAGAGTCACAGGCTCATATAACAATGAGCCTGATATCCACAACAAATACGGGACAGTAAATGAAATGAGCTCGGTATCCAAAACAGATTCGAGACAGTAATTTGGGTTAATAGGCACTTGGTCACAATAAAGCAAAATAAGAAAGTAATCATATGTGCATTTGCATATACAATTATACATATATCAAATGAATGATTATGATAAATTATTGAATTGTTCTGAAATAATGATATGCAATGTTTGTATATAGTACTTGTTGAAATATGACAAAATGCGATGTGGCATTCGATATTGGTTGATGTGATATACTTGCTAAATTAGGTTATATGCTTGTTTTATATTCTAACTGGAGTGAGCACACCGATGATTGTTCACTCACTGAGTTCGCAAACTCATAAAAAATGCAACATTGATTTTTAGGTTCAAAGGAGTTCTAGCTCCTAAAGTAATAGAGCAGAAGAATAGTACTTGCGTTTTTGGTGACAAGAATGGCTCAAAGGTCTAGTAGCTAATACTGAGGAGTCTAATTAGAATATTTTGGTTTAGGATCCCATTTCATGTGGCACATTTCGTAACTAAGGTTAAACTCTCAAATGTTATGTAATGTATATACATAAATTGTAAGGTGTAATGACACCGTGTAAGTTTGTGTTTGTGAATGAAATGGGAAGTATTGATCATTTTGAAACTTTGTGATACGTGTGATGCTTTAAATAAGTTAATGTGAATGCTCTAACATGGAATTCTTGTAGGGTATGTTCTCAAATTTCTTCTGGTATATTCTGGCATGGGTGAGGTATGTTACATTCCACCTTTAACTTCATCTTGTTTTGTTTAACTATGACATAAAGGAAAACCAGGGCAAATAGAGCTTATTTTTAATTTACGATTAACAGTTTTCAAGAGAGGTATAAGAACAACATCATAATCAAGTATGCTCATTTATGTGTAGGCTGAGATTGAACTGAGAACCAAATTCTAAACTCATTCACCAATCTTATCACTTTTTGACTTTTTGATTTAATTTACTTTCATTAGTTTAATTTTACTTTATTTTTTATCAATTTCATCCTAACCCACACCCTACATCCTAAACACTAATTCTTTCATTACAAACGTGACACATACACTCCCTGTAGATAAGATTCTTACTCACCACTAATTTAATTTTTGTGTGTAGATTTAGGTTTTATTTTCTGATGTGTGCCACATGCATCATTAACCAAGCATGAACCAATCAATTTAAGTTTAATGAACTATCAAGACCTATCAGTAGCAAAGAATTTTATGAAAAGATAGCTAAGAGGCTCTACTTCTAATGTGACCAAAGATATGTTCCAAGCTAAAATTGTAAGAAGAAGCAACTTCGCTTATATTTAGTGGAAGGGGAAGAGAATGCCTCAAATACAACTAATAGGGTACAAAAAGAGTGAGTTTTGCTTAAGCTATAATACTACAAACAACACTTGTTATATAGGAGGGTTAACCACAAGCTATCACCATTGTATTATTGTCCTTATAAGATTCTAAAGAAAGCATTATTAGAAGGAACTACTATACGCCCTATCTTTTGTATGTCCAAAAGAGTGTATGAGGAGTGAAGAGCTACTTTTATAAAGCTTCTTTTAACCTTAGTCATTATAAAACATGTTCTATTGACAAATTTGGGAAAAGGATGGTTAAAAGGACCAGGTGTTAATGCATTGTTTTGAAGTCACGAGTGAGAGTGCCACTTGTGATTACCTATTTGAGCTCTATAAACAACTTCTATAAACTAACCTTGTGGATAAGAAATTAAAGGAGGGGAAATAGTTTCAAATTGAAAACGAGCATGGAGTTGTTGTGGGAGTTTTAAAAGGAGGAAAACAACAAATTCAATGTTATTATTTTGTATTGTCAATACTTAAAAATGAGTTGTTTAAATAATAGCTAAGCCTAAAAGCTTAGATAGGAGTAGCAATAGGTCAGGCCTAATTAGGCTAGAGGCATCCAAGCTCGAGCTAGAGCTAGAGCTCGACCGAGCCTTGACAGCCCAAAGTTCGACTTGGCCCGACCGAACCTGAATTTTTTTTTAAAATTAAAAATAAGAAATGACATCATTATGTCAAAAACAACTCTGTTTTTCCTATAAGTTTTGGGCTTTAGACAGGGGCGAGTCAGGCCTAAGAAGCCTGAGTCCAACTTGATTTTTTAAAAAGAAAAGACACGAGCCTTGTCTTGAGACCTAGTCAAACTAGGCCTAACCTATTCACTTCAGGGCTAATTGGACCCGAATTTATTTGCCACCATTAAGCTTATGAGATGCATGTCTATCCTATATTGGTTATCCCTATATTAAAAATATTCTACATAGAATCCTTTTGACAATAAATATTTTTAGAAGTTGTTATTCTCTCTTATTTTCTCTCTATAATTTGTTGAGGTTTCTTCCCTCCTTCTACTTTCCCTATGAGTGTGATTGATTTCCTAAAGTCAAATTTCTGAAATAGCATCCTTTATAATTTACGGACGAATACATACTATATAAACACATATACATGTATATGCAAAGTGAGACACCCAGAACATTGTGTAAGAAATGCAAGATAAAGATGGGATTCAACTGTAGAGGCGGCATTTTGCAGTGCAGGTATCGAGCATAAGATGGTAAATACAATGATAGCGTTTTTGCAGACAAGTGTTGGGAATGGTGGGGTTAGCTGCTGTTTGTCACTTGTCACTGTGACTCTCGTGAATAAGTCAGCAAACTCACAAGTTTTCTGGGCCATATTTACGCCTACTAGGTGCTGCCATCAAACAGCTCTATAATATTAGTGGTCCTATTCCAATTTATGTGATTGAGCGGCCTGTGTACGTCTCTGAGACTGATTACCATTCACCACTCATAACTGAGGTTAGCGCAGAAACTATTTGTTAGTGCACAGGAACAACTTAAATAACATTGAATCCATAAAAATGATGGTTATATGGTCGACTACACACCCTAAATTCAATTCTTCAATTATTTCATCTCTTTCTTCTTCGACAAAGTTGCTTTACAGAGATGGAGGGTTAGCTTCATGCTTTCATTAAATCAACTATAAACACCTTTATTTTTCAACTTTGATGTGAGCTTCAGTTTTAACTTTTTAACAATTCGGCTGATGAGTTATTTATTTGTAGCCATCAACAGTAAACACAGATACCATTAAATAAATAAAATGATTATCTTCTCATATTCTTTTTCTTAAACCACTGCAACAAAGTTGACCATTGGCTTTGAAAAAAATCATAACTAAAGGTACAAAAACCATCGCTAATAGTAATTGGTGATGATCTAGTTTTGTCACCCAAAATGTCACCAAATCTCTTTAGCTGAAAACTATTAATTGTCGCTAATAGTTTTTTGGTATGTTTTATTTTCGTAGCAAAAAACTATTTGCAACTTTTTAGGAAATCATTGCTAATTAGTTTGGCTACGCTTATTTTTCGTACCTAAAAACTATTATCTACGTTTCCAGAAACGTAAACATTGGTTTTTAGCTATGTTTTCAAGTTTTTAGCTTCATTTCAAAAAATATAGCCCAATGTTTTTAGTTATATTTTAAAAATCGTAGTCAAATGTTTTTAGTTACGTTTTGTAAAATATACTCGAATTT
>JAOTAZ010000004.1:19571756-19582673 GCA_025629785.1 Erythroxylum oxycarpum
AATCATGAATGCATGTACCTATGAATAAATGCATATGCAAAACACCTGTTCCTCTATGATCAGAGGCCAGTAACATGCTCAGTCAGTGAATGCAATGAAACCTATCAGTCTGACTCAATATTACCAGAATACCCTTTACTACAGTAACGGGATGTTACATTGAACTATAGGAACTATGACCAACCAATATTCAGTAAGTCATATATTACTTCGTAATACCTACGTATGTTCATAATTAATTCAGAATCATAGATGCATAATCATTTTGAAATTTAAATTAAAGTGATTGCCTATGCTTCTAGGAAATTAAAACTTTAGTAGACGAATTATCCTACACATGACTTGGAGTTAGCTACCATAATTTTTGCATTGAAAATATGGAGAAATTATTTATATGGAGTCACCACCAAGGTATTTACAGACCACTAGAGTCTTAAATATTTGATGAGCCAAAGATAGTTAAATCTAAGGTAAAGAAGGTGGTTAGAACTATTGCAGGATTATGACTTGATGATAGACTACCACCCGGGGAAAGCTAGTGTAGTAACGGATGTATTGAGTATAAAATCTACTATGGCATATGTATAAACAATATACCTCCCTTTGTTGAAGGAATTAGCCAAACTCAAGGTAACATTGAGGCAAGTCGAATCGGGTTGTATATTGGCTAATTTTAGAATAAGGTCAATATTGAATGAGAAGATTAAAGAATTGTAAGAGCATAATGAGTACTTGAGCAAGCTCAGAGAAGAAATTAAAAATGGTAAACCCTCTGAAATAGAAATAGGAGAATATGGATTGATGGTGATAGGTAACATATTATGTATTCCAGATATGTATGAATTGAAGGATGAGATTTTTGATGAGGCATACAATGCTCCCTATGCAATGCACCTAGGGAGTACAAGAATGTATAGAGATTTAAAAGAGCAGGAGAGGAATGAAGAAAGATGTTATAAAGTATGCTAGAAAATGCTTAGTGTGACAGTAAGTTAAAGCAGAACATCAAGCACATATTGGCAAACTTAAACCTTTGTCTATTCCTGAATGGAAGTGGGAGTAGATTACAATGGATTTCTTGATGGGATTTCCAAGAACCAGCAGGAAGCATGACGCAATATGGGTGATTGTTGATAGGCTAACCAAGTCAGCACATTTCCTGCCAATTAGACAAACAGATTCTTTGAATGCTTTGGCCATGAAATATATAGATTAAATAATCAGATTTCATAGGATTTCAAGTTCTATAGTCTCAAACAGAGATCCCAGGTTTACCTCTAGATTCTAGGAAAGCTTACAAGAGGCTTTGGGAACTAAATTATATTTTAGCAAAGCTTTCCATCCACAGACTGATGGCCAATCAGAGAGGACAATACGAACATGTATGTCCGTTTAACGGACATGCACGGGAAAGATTGTGATTTTGCACACTTTTAGAGGCCGAATCAGGTTTTGTGGTCTTCATGAAAGTTTTATCTCTTGAAGTCTACTTTCCAATGGTTCAAAAACAAAAGCAATCTGACTTATATATTGAAAGTTATGGCAATCGCATTAAGAGAGGTCCAAATCGATTTGGGATGTAAACATGTGTGATTTGTTTGATCTTAACTCCCTCATATGACCTCTAATTGAGGTGATTCTTAAAGAAATGGTTTCCTAAGACATGCAACTATCTCTCCATAAAAATTTGTAGCATTTGGAGTTGATTTGAGGAAGTTTGTATTAGAGCAAGTAAGAGGTCGGTTAGGAGAGCATGATTAGGGTTTGAGCAGATTTGAGCTTTTCAAGCATATCTTGAGCGATAGAGCTCCAATTGAAGTGATTCTTTTCTTAAAGTGAACTAGAGACATAGAGCTATAGTTTCTATGAAGAGGTGAAGTTGAAATTTTGATTTTAAGATTTGCAAATTCGGTTCGCAAATGGGAGAAATGAGGTTGATCATAGTGACAGTTTTGTTTGGGCACACTAGGGAACTTGTAAGTGAATTTTTGGATTGTTATGAGCATGAAGATAAATTGATGATGACTATATGGATTCAAAGATGAAAAAAAAATTTATAACCCTTCATGATTATAGGCACACACCCTCAAGTTTCACGATTTTAAGCAAAAGAATTGGGTTTCGGAAACGGATCCAACAACCGCACTCCTCTTTGTTTTCTCTCTCGGCTACCTTGTGTCCTTGCTGTTGCACTAATTTTCATCTTTGCTGTGTGCCTCCAGTGTATGCCTCCCCTAATTTATTTTTCATTCATTTTTATACTCCCGCATGCTCTCCACTCTGTTGACTCTTAATTAATTTGTGGGTTCTGGAGTGCCGCCTCCCAGCTCTCTATTTTCTGTGTGTATTTTGTGTAGGAGCTGCACCACCCCAATACTCCACTGGTTTCCTAAAAAACGACGGCTCTCTCATGTCTTTAATGCCTCCAGCTGTCCTCTCGCAGATTTTTCCCAGTTGTTTGTGTCGACACCCTCAAAATCAAGCCATAAAGTTGATTTGAAAATTAAATACTCATGCCTCCTCCAGCTCATGTGTTGTGCTCTCCTTCGTGAATGTTCCTATCCGCGCTCTCCCATGTAATTTAATTTACTTCTGTTCGTTACCTCCTTACATGCTTCCACTTTTACATGTCTCATCCCTTAATTTGCTGCTTCCACGTGTTGCCCTTAATTGCGTTTATCAAACGCCGTAATCTTGCTTCCTTGTTGCATTTTGCTTCATGATTGAATTTCTGTAGCTAATTCACGCTTAATGCTGATTTCCAAAATGATGCATTTGGCTTCTAGTATACTAATTGATGGGACAATTTACTTGCGTGACCCACTTGCTTGTCCTCTCTCACAGCTGTCCACGTATTCTATTGATTTGCTTGTGCCCTCGTTTTAAAACCCTCTCTGCTTATTAATTCATTTCTTTTGGCTATTTATGATTTAATTATCCTCTTATGCATTACTCTCTGGCTCATTAATTCCTTACGTCTCCAGTGTCCACGTTTCACGCTCTCAAGTCCCATGGCCACGCCTTTGTCCTACTGTGGCTCCTTGATTTAATTTCTCCTTTTAATTTTGTGACAGCTACGTTGTTTGCGCCTACTGCCCTCAACGCCTCTGTATGACGTATTCTCCAAGCGTGTTGCGCTGATGGAACCAATTGATGAGCTTGCTACTGGTCTCCTTAGGCTGCGTCCATTTTTGCTAATTTCCCCACTTGATAAATATTTGTGCTCTAATTTGCTTTATAATTTTGTCTCTTTTGTTTCAAAAATATAACAGCATGTTCAACCTAGCAGTAAACACAAATTAAACATCAGTTAAGTATTTTATCTTAAAAATAGGATTGAAATTAAATAAACATACATAAGATAATTCAATCCTATCAACTACGATCAGTCGTCTCCTTAAGTTGAGGTGTTTCTTCAATCTCAATTTCTTCACTGCGTGCTTCTTCTTCCTGAGTGTTAAATCTCACCTACTTGCCACTTCTCAAAGAGATTGCATTCGGACTCTTCGGATTCATCATAGTATTGGAAGGAATCGTTCCGCTGTTCCTTGCTTGATTCTCACTCATGTTGTTGGATAATTGAGTGACATAGTTGTTGATGTTCTCCACCTTGGTCTCCCATTGTTCCATTCTCTTCTCCAAGGCATTAAATCTAGCAGCAGTTTTAGAAGAATCTTGTTGAATCAGGTTTGCGATTGCATTAAACTGGTTGGCAGTAGAATTCCTCTCTTTCTACATCAAAGTCATCATGCTATGTAGCAATTGGCTTGTATCCTCTTTTGCAGGCACCGTCAGAGCTTGTTGATCGAGAAACTGGTTGTTTAAAGGTCCAGCTCCACTCCCTTGTTGGAATCATTTTGGTGCTTTGCTCTCATTATTCCTCCAACTAAACCTCGAGTGTGCTTTCCATCCTTCATTGTATGGGTTAGAGTACGGATCCCACTTTGGATTTTGCCTTCCTGGATACACTGTCGACACTTCTTCCTATCTTCCAGGGCAAACGCTCGAGATGTGCATCACCGACCCACAAGTTTCACAGCTAGGTGCGGTAAGATCGATTGAAGAAGAGGGGCGATGTACATTCAAATTCTTTAGCTCGGTGATGATGAAAGACAGTTGCGAAGTTATTATGTTTTCCAATGAATCCACCTTTGTTTCCAAACTCTCCATTCTTTTTACTTGAGCTGTTAAAGCTCCCAGTTCGTGCACTCCTCTGAAATCCCGTACGCTATACTGTTGATTGTTGAGAGCCATTTTTTAATTAGATCCCATGCCTCCGATACTGCAAGGTCAATTAGGGATCCTCCAGATGCTGCGTCCAACATTCCATTCTCTTGGCTCTTCAATCCATCATAGAAATATAACACCAACTGTTCATTCAGAATTTGATGATGGGGGCACCTCGAGAGCAAGTCTTGAAAATGGTTCCAGTAGTCATACAAGGACTCATCATAGTCTTGTTTTGCTGAGTACATTTCCTTCCTCATTGAAGATGTCCTTGAGGAGGGGAAGGCCTTCCTCAAATTAACCCAGCTATGATATGCATTTGCTACATGCCTTGGGAAGCTCATGTACCACTCCCGTGCGTTGCCTTCCAAGGATAGATGAAATACTTTCCAGAGAACTTGATCCAATGCTGCTCCTACCGGTTTAATGCTTTGACAAATCATCGACAATGATTGGAGGTGCATATAAGGATCTTCTCCTGCCAAACCATGAAATTTAGTAAGAGAATTAATCAGCAACCCTTTAACTTCAAAATTCATATCAAAATTAGGGCAAGCAGCAGTAAATGGGTCATAATTAACATCAGAAGTTGTTACTTCCCTAATAGTCCTACGTCTTTGATTTCCATTATTCTCGCCTACTCTCTCTTGCTCACCATTTATTCCATGATCTCCATTCCTAGGTTGGTTAGCAGGAAAGTTAGGGTTTGGCAAAAAGTTAGGGTTCTCGACCATATTTTCTTCTTCTTCTCGTTAAACGATCCTACTTCTCTTATGTTATTTCCTTTCTTTCCTAAGCTTCCTAAAATGTCTTTCTATTTTTAGTTGGAAATGAACAAGTCTAAGTTTTCTGGGCATACACAAGAGCAATTCACAGAGACAAAAAATGAAGCTGTAACAAAATTGACTCAAAATCACACAAAATCAAGCAAAAAGTGAAATGTGATGGATGCGAGTGTGTAAGAGTATGAATGTATGTATGAATGTGTGAAAAATTGCTAAGTGTGAAAAGTCAAAGTATGAAAACATGCTTGTGTATGTTTCTACATGTATGCTTATGCAACGGAAATTTGAAATCTATACTATAAACAAGTATGAAAATCAAACTATCAAAAATGCAGTGCAAAAGCAAAGATTCCTATTAACAACGACAAATTAAGTTGACCTTGGCTATCTTATGGAAAACCAATTTCTTGGTTCCCCGACAACGACGCCATTTTGATCGTGGCTCTGTCATTTTGATCTAAGATCAACCCTTGGGAACGGAATCAAAAGTAAATACCAAGGATTGCAGTATAGGTGTAGCGCCCCCATACCGTAGAGTACCCATCGAAACACCCGTAGGTTATTCCGGTACATATCCTACGATAAGAGAGAACTATATACAAACATCGCTATACTCCACATGGCATCACAATAATAAAACATTAATATTAAATTGCAACTTTTTAAAGCCAAACTGTTTCCTTTGCATATCATCAAACTCAGTAATTTACAAACTATTAGTTTCATATGTCTGTACAATCCTCTAAAAACTCTACACAACTACTATATACAATAAGACAAAAAAATAACAGTCTTAACTAGAGGTCATCCAAAAGAATCCCAGCTGACCGACCTATGAGCCATAGCTTCTCTCGCTAATTTGAATCTACAAGGCTCTACAGTCTCTCTAGAGCTAAGAGGCTACTCTCGATCCTGAAAAATAGATTGCAATTTTGGATGAGTTTGCGAACTCAGTGAGGAACCATCATCGATGGTTCGCCCAATTTATGCATCACTCAAGCAAATTACAGAGTATATACAAATTACAGAGTATATACAATCCCAGATGATTGCTTCATAGTGGAAAATAATAATGTGGAGCAAATCAACTTTATAGGAGCATAGTTATAATCGAGGAGGTTATAATACCTACTCAAATACTTACAATCCTGGTTAAAAAAACCACTTAGCTTTTTCTTATTCTAACAATGTAGGAAACCAAATAAAAGCTCAAGCCCTACTAAGGTTTCAAAAAATTAGGCTTGTTTCATTGGAATAGAAGATGGAAAAATTGACAGATGTTATGAATTCCAAATCAAGCCAAGATGAGAACTAAAAAAGGCAAAGATTAAATTTGACCAAATTGTGTAGAATCTTGCTTTTTCTAACCACAATTTGGATTTTCAATTGGGACAATTAGCTAATGCATTGTCTACATGAAGTGTGGGGAGTCTCTCGAACAATATGAAGTTTAATCCATGGAAACTTTGAATGTTATCACAGTTATAAGTGAAAGGAAGGTTAGAAGAATCTTACAAGGTAAAAGACTAAGAGACAATGGATATGGAAGACGAGAAGAAAGAGAAAATCCCTTATGTTCTTCCCCCTTCATATGCACCAAAGATTCCATTCCCACAATAGTTGCAGAATAATCCATTAGATGAACAATTTGCAAAGTTCATTGAGAAGTTGAAGAAATTGCAAATTACCTTGTCCTTTGTGAAAGCTTTGGAGAGCATGCCTAAGGACATGAATTTTCTCAAAGACATCTTATCAAACAAGCAAAATTGGGAGGATAACCAAATAGTCTCTAATAGAAAGTTACAACTCCATTATCACTAGCCACATACCCTTAAAGTTGAAAGACGTAGGGAGTTTCGTTATGCCCTATGTAGTTGGTAATTTAGAATTCCATAAATGTGTATGCAACTTAGGTGTATGTATTAATCTTATGGCTTTATCTATTTTCAAAAATTGAGACTAGGAGATATGAAACTAACATCCATGCGGTTTCAATTGTGGGATCAATTTATAAAGAAACCATCCAGCATAGTGAAGGATATGCTAGTAAGAGTGGACAAGTTTATTATTCATATGGATTTCGTAGTGTTAAACTTTGAAGAGGATTAAAAATGCCTATTAATTATTAGTAGACCGTTTATAAATATAGGAAGAGCTTTAGTGCATGTTTATAAAGGGAAACTTATTCTTCAAATTGGTGAGGAGTAAGTTGAATTTAATATGAATAAAGTATTAATGAATCCTGAGGAAAGTAGGTCTTGCGTGAAGATTGATATAGTAGATGAATGCATAAAAGAGTAAGAGGAGTGCAATACTAAAGAAGTTAGTGTTGTGGAAGTTAAGGATGAAGGAGAACTAGGAAAGGAGGAGTTGGATGTTAAATTAAAGCAAGAGATCTTAATAAGAATGGAAGCACCCATGATACCCTTTCTTGAGAAACCACACATTATAGAGTTGAAAATCGATGGGAACCAGAGAATGGACTGGTGGAGACAATTAGAAAGAGACTAAGAGCCATAGGAGGGTAAATTTTGGACATAAGAAGCATAAGTCCTAATGTGATTATGAATAGGACCTTAACAATCAAAAAAGGAGTTTGTTAAAATAATTGAACTACATTGGTCAAGCTAGTGGCCTAAAACTTAACACGTTATGCATAGATAGTTTTTTTCATAGAATTGTGTTTGAAAGTTCTTTGTTAAATTTTTATGTTTATTTTGTAGTGATTTTAACAATAGAATTTCATAACATGTAGTGTGTATAAGTTTTGTCTCCTACGCTGTCACATCCACAATTTCTATGAGTACTCTTGCCTTTCTTTTTATTTCTTTTAATTGTTATTATTTTACTAGTTGTGTTTGTTTATATTGAGTCTTGTTTCCCACATTTAAGACAATGTTTTTATCAAATGTGGGGACATATATGTACTTGCATATAATTTGTGTGTGAATTTATATTTACATGCATTTGCATTATGTTATTTTTTAATTAGGTTGGTATTGTGTAAACATTTCGTTGTATGATGTGTGCATTATGTGAATGTGTCAATGGGCTTAAAATTGAAATGAATTAGCTTAGCTATAAACATGATTATTTAATTTGTGAAGAAACATTAGCTTGTGAAGTTTATAGTTTGAGTGTTTTTTAGGTTAATATGTTTGTTGGTTAGAATATTGCACTTATTATATCAATATATGACACTGTTTTTATACATTTATAATTAAATTGGCAAACATTATTATTAGCATTTCATTGGAATGATTGACTAAGAAGAAGTGATGTAGGTAAAACAAAAATGCAGACAACAAAGTGTGGGATAAGTGTGTGAAATAAATTTCCTATTCTACTGACCTTTTAAAAAATTAGGTTAAGAATAAAGCTAGTAGCCAATTAAGAGTTTTCATATAGCTAAGTAAGCGGGAGACATTTATGACAAATTGTTTATCTTTACATCAAAACAATAGAATAACACTCTAACTAGGCTTAATATGTAAGATTCCACATCAGTTGGAGAGGGGAATAAAGTATGCCTTATAAGAGTACGGATACCCCTTTCTTACAGATACGTTTTTCATGGACTAATACACTGGATCCCATCAGAACTCCGAAGTTAAACGTACTAGGGTGAGAGTAGTTCTAGGATGGGTGACCTCCTAGGAAGGCCTTGGAACAGCAAAATCGTGAGGGCTTGGCTAGGCCAAGGCTCAAAGCAACCGTTGTGCCAGCTAGGTTGGACCTCCAAAGAGGGCAGGGCCCTAAAGGGGGTGTAGAGTGTGAGATCCCATATCAGTTGGAGAGGGGAATGAATTATGCCTTATAAGGATACGGATAACTCTCCCTTATAGATGTGTTTTTCATCACCTAATGCACCAAATCCCATCGAAACTCTAAGATTAAATGTGCTTGGGTGAGAGTAGTTCTAGGATGGGTGACCTCCTAGAAAGGCCTCAGCAAAGCAAAATTGTGAGGGCTTGGCTAGTCCAAGACCCAAAGCGGACAATATCTGTAAGCAGGTGAACTGGGATGTTACAACTGGTATCAGAGCCGATACCTGAACCGTTGTGCCAGCCTAAGCCCCAAAAGAGGGCAGGGACTTAAGGGGTGGAGAGTGTAAGATCCCACATCAGTTAGAGAGGGGAACGAAGTACGCCTTATAAGGGTACGGATACCTCTCCTTTACAAATTTTTTTTCATGGTTTAATGCACTGGATCCCATCAAAACTCTGAGATTAAATGTGCTTGGGTGAAAGTAGTTTTAGGATGCGTGACCTTCTGGGAAGGCCTCGGGAAAAGAAAAACTGTGAGGGCTTGGCTGGGCCAAGGCCCAAAGCGGACAATATCTGTAAGCGGATGATCTGAGATGTTACATAATAAGTATCAAATTGTCAATAAAATAAAATCTATAGATCTTCTTGTTAAATGTGAAATAAATTTCATGAATGGGTATTTGATAATGATCTACCACTTTAATAGTTATATAAGAAGGAGTGCATGCTTAAAAGTGCCATATAAGTACAAATAGGTATCGATATTTTAGTTTATATGTGTATTTAAATCAAAACATTTGAACATCAATGGAATAAGTTAGTGTGTTGGAACTTTTAAAGAGATTGATGTATATGGATAAATTAATTTCATAAGATCTGATACCATTGTACCATTGTTGTATTACTGCATGATTGACTGTTTGTGTGTTGTGTGTTTTGTGATTTTTTTATTTTGTGGTTTTAGTTTTTCTTGGAGAAAAATAAAGATTTAAGTGAGGGGATGTTGATAAGTGTAAAACTTAGTATGTTTTCTAAGTGTTTGGGTTTTTTTTTTAAAATTAATGAATTTATATTGACAATAGTGGAAGTGTTACAATATTACAATGTTTCCAAGTAAAAGTCTTTCGCTTAACTTTTAAATCAAGTTACATAAGAATTGAGGAAAGTAAATAGTGTTGTTAAAAATTCAATTTAGTTCACAGATGTCATTTCCTTTTGATTTCTTAGGTGAGGTGGTGTTCCATGCTTTTAGTGATGGTCACAGCTACTACCTTGTAAAGCCTGCTATTCCTTTTTTTCCACAGAGAATAAATAGTAGTTAGAAAATTTGTTTTGATAAGGATCACATTCTATTATCTAGGCTTCATGATAGAAATAATCATGTTTAACGTAAGCTCCTAATCTTGTGATTAAGTCGTTGTATCTAACATTAGTTAAGTGCATCCCAATAGCACTCTGGAGTAATTTCAAGTAAGAATAGATGGCTCGAATCTTCCTAAAACTCTCTACATAGTTCATATATTGAGTCATGTTGTTCACACCATATGTTTTTCGTCGGTAACCTCCTTTTTATCACTATCCACTGGATTATGGAAGTTTTTAGGTTGAGGGAATTTTTCCAAAGGAGTGTATGCCATGTTACTGCAGGAGAGTCGTTGTTGAAGATTAAATGATAGGAAGTATTTAAGAAGCAACCCTTCAGATTAAGGGTCCAATTGATGGTATCAACACTGCTTGTATCATTGAAGTCAGTAAGATAATCTAATAAAGTATGGAAGCCTCTGAAATTGTCATACTAGTCATCATTAAAAGTGATAGCTTAAGTTTAAGAGTAAGTAGGTATTCTGTGTCCCAACTATTGGAGTTTATTCCGATGAAGAAGTGGACTAATGTTTGTCCAATTATCATACCATAAAAAATGTTGTCCCCATTCTTGATATTATGTTTGATGAAAGGATAAATAATGTTAGGCCCTGATTCTTTTTTCCTAATAATAAGCTTGTTTATTTTTTTGATTTTGAGGTGTAGTTTGTTAATTTTTCTTTTAGTTAGAATTAATTGAGGGTTTTATTTGCTTAGGTTAATGTTATTAAATGAAGGGATTTAGTTAAATTAGAATTTTGATAAATTGTTAGAAT
>JAOTAZ010000004.1:19648988-19661354 GCA_025629785.1 Erythroxylum oxycarpum
TTTTTATGCCAAATCAGTTTTTCTTCATCTGTTGATATAAAACAAGAAATATTTTGACTTTGCAAATCTTCTAAATTAATCTTATAAAGATTGTTTCGTCTTTTGGCATAAAAGAATATGAAAGCGTCCTTGTTTTTGAATACATAAGAGTTTTGATTAAAGGATACTTCAAAACCAAAATCACATAATTGATTGACACTAATCAAATTATGTTTTAAACCATAAAGTAGCAAAACATTATCAATAGATGCAAAAGAATCTTTACCGACTTTATCGATTCCAATTATTTTGCCCTGCTGATTGTCTCCAAAAGTTACTGATCCTCCCTTCTTATTTTGAAGGTCTAGGAACATAGACCTTCTTCTTGTCATAATTCGTGAGCATCCACTATCCAAATACCATTGGTGTTGGTTGCTTTTTCCAAGGAAGGTGATCTGTAGTAGATATTATGTTTTTCTTAGGTACCCAAATTTTCTTGGGTCTTTTAGGGTTAGTCTTTTAATAATTCATATAATGATACTAGGACGACTGGTGATATTTCTTTTTATAAGGAAAAAATTTCTTTTTATGACGAGCATCACTTTTAGTAAACCATATACCACTCTTATCATTCGGGTGTCTATATCTTCCAATCATGTCATTCATCTTTTTCGTACTTTCAGTAAAAATTGATAGATCTGTTGAAAGGGTATTAATTCTTTGTTTTAGCTTACTAATTTCCTTGGATCTAGCTATTGTAACTTTTCTCTTCATATCAAATTTTCTCTTTATATCGTCTACTTGTTTCATAAGGCAGACGTTTTCTTTCTCTAACACTTGCATGTTCTTCAAGTTTTCTACAACTTTTTCTTCAACGATCTGTACTGCTTTAGTGTAGCATGTGAATCTTCTAACAATTGTAAATATGCATCTTGTAATTCATTAAAGTTAGAAGTTACCTCCTCAGTACTTTCTTTTTCAGCTACCAAGTATATATTTGCTTGAACTGATGCTTCTGAATCAAAATCAGATTTGGACAAATCCAAATCTTCCCATGTTGCCATCATGCTCTTCATATTTTCTTTATTTTTCTTCGGTTTTCTTCCCAACAACGGACATTCAGACTTGTAGTTTCCAGGTTTGTTGCACTTGTAGCAAATGACAAAGGTCTTCTCATTCTTGACTTTGTCTTTTCTATTTCTCTTAAAAGAAAACTCTTTATTTCCTTTCGCTTTCTTCTTCCACATCCTTCAAATCTTTCTCAAAATGAAAGATAATTCATCATCTTCTTCACTTGAATCTTGTTCAGATTCACTGGTATCATCATCCTTGATTTCTTCAGTCTTTAGTGCTTTTGACGATGAACTTCTCTTTTTCTGAGTCTTGTGAATTTTCTTACTAGCCTTTAATGCTATAGATTTGTCCCATCTGGGTTTATCTTCTGCATCAAGCTCCACTTCATGTATCTTCGAAGAACCAAGCAATTCATCAAGCCTTAATATACTCAAGTCCTTGGCTTCTTGTACTGCAGTGACTTTAGGTCTCCATCTTTTCGGCAGACTTCTGAGAATCTTCCTAACATGATCTTGATTATCATAGATTCTCCCAAGAGCTTTAAGTCCATTAACGATAGTTTGAAATTGTCCAAACATCTGATCAATAAACTCATCTTCCTTCATTTTAAATAGCTCATACTGGTGTACAAGAATGCTTATCTTGGGCTCTTTCATCTGATTGGTGCCTTTATGTGCAATGGATAGAGTATCCTACATCTCCTTCGTAGTCTCGTATCCATGAAATTTATCGTATTCACTTCTGCTTAAGGCATAACTCAGAAAGAACTTGACCTTTGAGTTAAGTTAGAATCTAGCTTTTTGATCAGCTGACCATCTGGTACGTGGAATGGCATTGCCTTCATCATCCATTGGTATATACAGTTCATTCTCAATGATATCCCAAAGATCAATGCGTGTTGATTCTATGAAGAGCTGCATCCTGTCCTTCCAATAATGATAATCCTCACCATTGGACGCAGGAGGTCTTGTGACGGAGGCACCTTCAGCTATAAAACATGTGATTCTGCCATGGATCTTTGTCCTCATTTTGTAACGGTGGTTATTGGAAACCGTGCTTTGATACCAACTGAAGTATATCACTTTTTAGTATAGTCTTTACGTATAATGTACAAAATGCACAAGAAGGGGGGTTGAATTGTGTATTCTTTTCGTGAATACAATCCCCTTGGATATTTCTTTGAAAACTAACTAATTCAAAGCTATTAAGTGAATATCAAAATGTTATACGAAAATATCTTTGAAGTTAAATCACAATTAGCTTCTATATACTTGTATAATAACAATAGAAATTAGAGTAGAGAGTTAGAAGTTGATGCAAAGATTTTATCCTGGTTCACCCCAAACCATGGGCTACGTAGAGTCCTCAGAATTCTTTATGAGATTTCACTATTCTTCATCAAATGTATAAGTATTCTTTTCTATATACTTGTATAATAACAATAGAAATTATAGTAGAGAGTTAGAAGTTAACATAATGATTTTATCCTGGTTCACCCCGAACCGTGGACTACATCCAGTCCTCAGAATTCTTTATGAGATTTCACTATTCTTCTCCAAATATACAAGTATTCTTTCTCTACAAAGCCTCTTCAGGTCTCTTATACCAAGTATTATTTTCACTCTCTTAGCCTCTTCAGGCTTTCAGCTATTCCTCTCTCTCTGACTAGAAAGATGTTGCGAACTTTGTTACAGTAAAAATATCTCTAGTGTTTTGCACAATGAATACGGTAATTCAAAACTAAGATCTCAAAAACTTGTTCACTAACTCGTTCAGTCTTCGACTTTGACTTTATTTATAGCCTTCGTCTTCAACTGCTTCTTAATAACTGCTTCTTGTTTCTTGTTTCTTGTAGAAACCATTGTTCAGTTGAGTTTTGTAACTAACTCAAATTGATTAAGCGTCCGACGTACTATCGTGTCTTCATCTTCGTATCGTATGTTTTTTCTGCCTTCTGTGTTTTTCTTCCTTCTGTGTTTTGTATCTTTTGTGTTTTCTTCCTTCTGTGTTTTCTTCCTTCTATGTCTTCTTCCTTCTGTGTTTTCGTGCTTCTTTTTATCAAAAGAGTTCATCTATTTCTAATATTATTATTATTTGATTGTCACCAAAATTATTAGACGTGAAGTCATTTTGACTTAACACTTCATTGATGACTTTATTAGAAAGACATGGATTTAATTTTTTAGTAGAGAAATATGAGGCTTTAGGTACCTTTAAACATTTTAAAAGTTGTGTTGAGAAAGAAACAGGAGGGCATATAAAGTTTCTATGAACTGATCGGGGAGGAGAATTTACCTCACTTGAATTTAGTGAATTTTGCAAAGAACATGGGATCAAGAGGTAGCTAACTGCAGCATATACATCACAGCAGAACGGAGTAGCTGAGAGGAAGAATCAAACAATAATGAATATGGTTCAATGTATGCTTTCTGAGAAGAAAATCCCCAAGTCTTTTTTGCTAGAAGCAATCAACTGGACAACTCATGTTCTAAATCAAAGTCCCACATTGGCTGCAAAGAACATTATACCTGAAGAGGCTTGGAGAGGAAGCCAACCTTTAGTTGAACATTTCAGGGTGTTCGGATGCGTGGCACACATGCATGTTCCAGATGTAAGAAGAACAAAGCTAGATACAAAGAGCTTTGCTTGTGTATTGCTGGGGGTAAGTGAAGAATCTAAAGCATACAGACTCTATGATCTAGCTACTAAGAACGTTGTAATCAGCAGGGACGTAGTATTTGAAGAAGACAAGTCTTGGAGTTGGGATCGAAGCTATGAAAAAAATAGCAGCTGATCTAGAATGGTATAATGTTGAAAACAGTCGAGCAGTGGAGCAAGAAAATAATGAAGCTATGAGTGAGGAAGAAGAAGAAATTACTGAAGAAACAACCAGTCCCAATGAAAGAAGAACTAGAAGGCCTCCGATGTGGATGAGGGATTATGAGAGTGGGGAAGGACTTTCAGAAGAAGAGGCAGAAGTTAACTTGGCACTGTTGCTTCAACAGATACAGTACACTTTGAGGAAGCTACGAAATGTGATAAATGGAGGGCAGCAATGGAAATGGAGATAAAAGCTATAAAGAGGATCAACACTTGGGAGCTCACAGATCTGCCTCCAGGTGCAAAAAGGATTGGGGTGAAATGGGTTTATAAGACCAAGTTCAAATAAAATGGTGAAGTGGATAAGTATAAAGCTCGCTTGTTAGCAAAAGGATATGTGCAACAACAAGGAATATACTACATTGAATTATTTGCACCTGTTGCAAGAATGGACACAATGAGGATGATTATAGCATTAGCAACTTAAAAAGGGTGGGTATTTTATTAGCTTGATGTCAAATTCACCTTCCTGCATGGGGAACTCAATGAAGAAGTGTACGTGGAGCAGCTTAAGGGTTATGAGTTGAAGAACAGTTCCCATAAAGTGTACAGATTGAAGAAAGTCCTCTATGGACTTAAACAAGCTCTACGAGCTTGGTTTAGTCACATTGAAGCACATTTCATGGATGAAGGCTTCGAGAAGTGATATAGTGAGCATATGTTGTTCATTAAAACAAATAAGGAGGGTAAGATTCTATTTGTCAGTTTATATATGGATGACTTAATATTTACTGGCAATGATGAATTAATGTTTATTGAATTTAAGAACTCCATGTTGAGAGAGTTTGATATGACTGATTTGGCAAGGATGAGGTATTTTTTTGAGATAGAAGTGCTGCAGAGGTCAGATAGAATTTATATTTGCCAAAGGAAATATGCTTTGGAGGTATTAAGTAGCAATCCAGTCCACAATCCCATTGTTCTTGGATGTAAAATTTATAAAGATGAAGATGGAGTTCGTGTGGATGAGACACTCTTCAAACAGATAGTGGGAAGCCTTATATACTTAACAACTATAAGGCCAGATTTGATGTTTGCAGTAAGCCTGCTTAGTCGATACATGGGAAAGCCAATTGAATTACACTTGCTGGTAGCTAGGAGAATACTGAAGTATGTGAAAGGAACCATTGAACTTGGGGTATTCTATAAGAAGGGAGGGTGTAAAAGCTTAGTTGACTATTCAGATAGCGATTATACCGGAGACCCAGAAGATAGAAAAAGCACTTCTGGTTATGTTTTAATGTTGGGAATTGGAGTTGTTGTTTGGTCCTCGAGAAAACAACCGATAGTTACACTCTCGACTACTAAAGCAGAGTTCGTGGCAGCGACTTCCTGTGCTAGTCAAGTTATTTGGATGAAAAGGATCCTAGAGAAGCTAAGTCTGGACCAAAGTAAGTGTGCTATGATTCTTTGTGATAATAGTTCTACAATTAACTGTCCAAAAATCCAGTGCTACATGGCTGTAGTAAGCATATTAATGTGCGGTTTCACTTCCTTCGTGATCTTACACGAGAAGGGACAGTCGAGTTGGTTTATTATGGAACACAAGAACAGTTGGCAGATATGATGACAAAGCCTCTTACATTGAATGCATTTTAGAAGATTCGAAGTCAGTTGGGGGTTTGCCAAGTTCCAGAAGTAAACTAGTTGCAACTGATAACTAGTTTAAGGAAGGGAATGATGAGAAAGTTTAGGCTTTTAGGTTTTTCTGTTAGGATATTTCTTTCAGCTCAAATAAGGTCGATTCTTTAGGAGGTGGTTTACTAATCTTGGTTATTTTGCTGTTGCATTTACCACGTTAATTAGTTGTAAACGTGGGCTAGTTTTTCTCAATTTTGTTATGGTTGTAAATGTCTATTTATTGGCCAAGTTTGTTCAATAAGAAGTAATTCATTTCCCAGAATTGTTGAGCTAAACATTATATCCAGTTTTTGGTTCTTAACAATTCAAAACACAATGAATTTATTTAATACATACTTAAAAGATAGAGAAAAAAAGAAATGCTTGAAAACATGTAATACATTTCAAATTTATTTTTATAAGCCCTAACACAATGTTTCTTATTATCTTTTATGTTGTAATTAATTAGATCCCTAATGTGACTTAAATTACACAAGGAAATGGATAATTTTGATAATGAAGAAGAATTAATTACACTCTAAAAATGGTAATTTAGTCAAAGTTAGGATAGTAATTTTATTTATAGAATTATTAAAAGCATTTGTCCATATTTATCAATTCTGATATAGTTTAGAATTGTAATTTTAAATAAAATTCTAAAAATTGACAAGATTATACAAGAAATAATTATTTTTATTTTTAATGACCAATTAAGGAAGAATAAAACAAGAGCATGATGGAAAGAACCTATTTTCCTGTAGGAGTATGCTTCCTCAAAGGACCAACAACCTAAGGTTTGAACCTTTTGGATATGGCAAAACTCTCCAAAAAGATAAATCTTTTATTAAAAATTTTCAATCATCAAGAGCATGAAAAATATCCATGTTGACATATAGTTCTGCTGGATTTTCCAATTTTACTAATGGTTGGGTCGGTCGTGCTAGGTCCAGGTCCAGATCCAGAACGGCGTGTGGGCCGGTCGGCCCATTCATAAATAGTGACCTAAACCTAGTAGGAATTTCTTATATAAGGCATAACCTCACCCGGAGACAGGTATGACATTGAAAACCCTGATATTCTCTATTGATCGTTATCAAAGCCCTCACCAAAAAGACTGACTTGAGCGTCGGAGGGGCTTGCTGGCAACCAATCCCCGGCGTGCCTTTTATCGTTTTGCAGGTACTCTTTAGATAAAGCCAATCAGACTCATGGATCTAAACAACAGCGCCCAGCCCCATCAAAATTAGACAGAACCAGTTGACACCCACCATGGGGCTGGGCGTCAGGGCACCACGTCCAGAAGCATTCAGATCAGTCAGGTGGCGGCAGCCAATCCTGATGTAGCCGTCGTCTCGGCAATTGCATTGCAACGAATGGGCTTGTGAGTATCCGCTGCCCCTCCCTTGACGCACCATGATCCCTAGATCCGTCCTCCACCCATCACCCAAAACCCTAGCGCAGATGAGCTAACGCCGAATAACTACACACAATCTTCACACCCGGACGATTAAGAAGAACAAAGTGTAGCCTTGCAGGACAACGCCGGAACCAATTCGCACCTTCACATTCAGCACCCCCTAAACGCGAGTCCTCCTGCACCACAACAAATCTCCCTCACCCAAAGACAAATAGAGGAAGCGACCGATCTATTGATTCGCCAAATCTTACAGTCTCAACCGGAATAGCAGCAAACCCCCGCTCGACAGATTGGTGTGATGGTCGATCGGCACTCTGCTGAAGTCCTAGAAAAAATCGTGGACGATCGAATCAATATAGCCATGAATTCCCGTCCTGATCAACCATCAACATAGTACAACTCTCCTTTCATCCCGGAGATCCTGGATAGCCTCCCAGCGGTCGGTACTAAGATACCAACGCCTAAAAAATATACTGGAAAGACCGATCCCCTCGACTATTTGCAGCACTTTCAATCGATGATGAACCTGCATTGCGTCCCTGATGCCATTCAATATAAGGCCTTCTGTACAACCTTTCAAGAAAGAGCCCGAAGATGGTTCAACAGCTTACCCCTACGTTGCATAACCAGTTTTGAGGATTTTAAGCTGCTATTCCTCAATCAATTTGCTACAAGTAAACGGTCACAGAAGACTGTCTTGAAAGTGATGCAGTTGAACCAAAGAAGGAACGAAAGTTTGTGGGAGTTCATCACTCGGTTCAACAATGAAGCTGTTAAAATCTCTGACCTCACCTGATCGTCCATGTTGGCAGCCCTTATGAGCAACACGAGGAATGAGAAGTTCAAGAAATCATTGGCCCTTGATCAACCCAAATCTATTCAAGAGATAAGAAATCGGGCGGATAAGTATATCCAGCTAGAGGAAGAGTTGAAAAACACAAAACGTAGAGCAGATGACCGCTGGCCAAGTGGCAGAAGAGATGATTTGCACAAGCGAAAGAAAGATCAGTCTAGCTGGAGGAAGCCGACCGATCGAAAGGACCAACGGCGAGAATCCTTCACTCCGCTCAACAGACGGTATGCAGAAGTACTGGAGGTCATGAGAGCATAAGGGGAATCCCTCCAAGAACCCAATAAATTGAAAACTCCTCTAAAAAAAGGGATTCTTCTTTATATTGTCGTTTCCAAAGAGATGTCGGTCATGACACAGAGGATTGCTAGGACTTAAAGAAAGAAATCAAACTCCTTATCCAGAAGGGAAAGATGGGTAGATTTTTGAAGTACGAAAAAAATGCCGATCGAGATAATGAGGGTAGGAGCGGTCGGTTTGACAACTGGCGAAAGCCTTGGAGGCAAAATAACACGAATGAGGGAGGGAGTCAGAACAGAAATACGAACGACCGACGCGACACGGGAGGATAGTCCAGGGCAAGAGGTGATAGAAACACCGGACATCAGGATGACCGACCGGTTAGGGTCATCAACATGATTTTCGGGGGTAGTGCAGCAGGAGGGTCTACTGTAAGAGGAAGAAATAAGTATTAATTAGGGATTTCGTATATAGCTAGAACGGCCCTCACAAATTGCATTAAAAACTTGTCAGCCAAGAAAAAGAAGCAGAACGATGGAGTGATCTCATTTGACGAATCTGATCTGGATGGTGTTAGCTGTCCTCAAGATGATGCACTAGTGGCCACCTTGAATATGGATGATAGAGAAGTGAAACGGGTAATGATTGACACAGGAAGCTCGGTCGACCTGCTATATTACGATGCTTTTAAGCAGATAGATATTCCGGAGAAGAGACTACTGCCAATAGAGGGACCCATCAAAGGGGTAACAGGAGCATCAGCATACCCATTTGCCCGAGTCCTTTTGAACGTAAAATTCAGACAAAAGCCACGTCAAGTAGAGAAGAGTGTTGAATTCTTGGTCGTGAAGTTTGTAGGAGCATACAATGCCATAATTGGAAGAGCCACTCAAAACGCCCTCAAAGCAGTTGTATCGACCTACTATCAAGCAATGAAATTCCCAACACCCCAGAGAATCGGTATTGTCAGGGGCCAGTAGAGAATCGCTAGAGAATGCAATTTAGCGGAAACAAAGACACTGGATGGAGCAGTAGTCCTGACAAGCTCTCTCGATGTGAGAGCCGATGAAGAAACTGAGAGGATGAACCTCGTAGAAGAAACACAGCAGGTCATATTGGATGAAGAAGATCGATCCAAATTCACAAATTTGAGTTCCGAACTTAAAAAAGGCCTGGTCAAAGAAATCACAGAGTGCTTGATAGAGAACAGATCGGTCTTCGCTTGGGTACCAAGCGATATGCCTAGAATTTCTCGATCAGTAACAACACATTCCCTCGGTATTCGAAAAGACTGCAAACCAGTCAGACAGAAGAAGCGGTGGCAGAGCAAAGAAAGGCAAGAGGTTATCGAGAAAGAAATAGAAAAACTACTTGATGCTGGGTTCATTCGGGAAGTCAAATACCCTAAATGGTTGGCAAATGTGGTACTCGTGAAGAAGAAAAACGGAAAGTGGAGGATGTGCATCAACTTCACTGACTTGAATAAAGCATGCCCAAAGGACATTTTCTCCCTGCCCAAAATCGATCAGCTGGTGGACTCTACATCGGGACATGAGCTTCTCAGTTTTTTAGATGCTTTCTCGGGTTACCATCAAATTCAAATGAGTCTCGAAGATGAAGAAAAGACAGCTTTTATAACCGACTAGGGCACGTATTGCTACCAGGTAATGCCTTTTCGGCTTAAAGAATGCAGGGGCCACTTATTAGCGACTCGTTATGGAAATTTTTAAGAAACAGATCGGTCAAACAGTCGAGGCTTATGTGGATGATATGGTCGTCAAAAGCAAGACGGCCGTCGAATATGTGGAAAATCTTAGAGAAGTTTTCCTAACCCTCAATAAATTTCAAATGAAGCTGAACCCTGAAAAATACGTATTTGGTGTGGCGTCCGAAAAATTCCTGGGAATCATGGTTACTCAGCGGGGGATTGAAGCAAACCCGGAAAAGATTGAAGCTATCGTCCAGATGCCCTCACCGCGATGTTTAAAAGATGTTCAAATATTGACAGGACGGATAGTTTCTCTGAGCAGATTCGTCTCTAGGATGGGGGACAAGTGCCTCCCATTCTTCAAAATTCTAAAGAAGGTGGATGTGACCCAGTTCCAATGGCTGGATGAATGCGAAAGAGCGTTTCAGCATTTAAAGCAGTATCTGACTAGTCCACCCGTTCTGCAGAGCCCTGTTGAGGGAGAGAATTTAATTATTTATCTGGTAATTACAGAAGGAGCGATTAGCGCAGTTCTCATTCGGTCGGACGGAAATAAACAATTTCCGATTTACTATTTCAGTAAGGTACTGAATGGGCTAGAAGCGCGGTATGCACCCATTGAGAAGCTGGCCCTATCACTAATAACCGCAGCGCGGAAACTCAAGCCCTACTTTCAGAGTCATACAATCGAGGTATGGACCAACCAACCCCTCAGGCAGTGCCTCCAAAAGCCCGAAACCTCTGGGCGGTTAGTAAAATAGGCAGTAGAGCTGGGGGAGTTCGATATACACTATAAACCACGGACGACGATCAAGGCCCAAGTATTGGCGGATTTCATTGCAGAAATGAGTCAACCTAACTTGTAGGGTGAGCAACGCCCTACTTGGAGCCTATTTGTTGATGGGTCATCCAACGCTAAGGGATGTGGAGCAGGAGTGGTATTGATTAGCCCATACCGGGAAGAAAAGGTGGAGTATGCTCTCCGGTTAAAATTTAGAGCATCCAATAACGAGACAGAATATGAAGCTCTAATATCCAGTCTTCAGTTGGCAAGAGAGATGGGGGTGAAACATTTGAAGGTGTACATCGATAGCCAAATAGTGGTCGGTCAAGTTACTGGGCAGTATGAGTCCAAAGGGAATAACATGATTAAGTATTTGGAATTGGCAAAGCAAGAGTTGAGTAATTTTGAAGAATACTCGGTCAGCAGGATAGAAAGGATACAAAATGCTAAGGCAGATGCGCTTTCCAAAATAGCTTCCGATCAAAATGCAAAGAATAACATTTTGGTCGAGCGACTAGACCAACCTAGCATTTAAAAAGTCAATGAAGTCCTTGAAACAGATGCCGAACGATCAAGTTGGATGGAACCGATCAGATAGTACCTCCTTAAGGGAACACAGCCGAAAGAAACCTTGGAGGCCAAGAAACTAAGGGTAAAGGCGCCTGAATATGTGATTGTTAATGACACCCTGTACAAGAGATCTTATGACTGGCCGCTATTACGTTGTTTGAGCGAAGAAGAGGCAGAACGAGCAATGGCTGAAGTCCATAAAGGAATGTGCGGAAATCACTTAGGAGGCAGAATGTTGGCTCACAGATTGATCAGACAGGGGTATTATTGGCCGACAATGAAGAAAGATTGTCAAGAGAAAATTAACCGATGTGAGGCTTGCAAGAGGAAGAACAACTTGTCACACCAACTGACCGAGCGATTGAAAGTTGTGAGCCATCCCATACCTTTCGCTCAATGGGGAATGGACATACTAGGTCCTTTTCCTCTCGGTCCTGGACAAAAGAAGTTTTTGATAATCGCAGTCGAATACTTCACTAGATGGGTAGAAGCGGAAGCGGTCGCCATAATTACTGAACAGAAGATTGAAAATTTTGTAAGCAGGAACATATTGAGTCGTTTTGGGATGCCTATGGTTTTGGTTACAGACAACGGTCGACAGTTTGACAATGACAAGTTCAAAGATTTCTGTCACGGATTGAAGATAAGGCTCTAGTTGACTTCAGTGGCTCATCCTCAAAGCAACAGTCTTGCAAAAAACACCAACAAGAAGATAATGAGTGCTCTCAAAAAGCGTTTAGATGGACGTAAGACTTGGGTAGATGAATTAGATGAAGTGTTGTGGGCATACAGAACTACCCCAAATGGAGCCACAGGAGAAACACCATTCAGAATGACCTTTGGGGCAGAGGCCCTAGTCCCAGTAGAAGTGGTACTGCACAACTAGAGAGTTTCGAGTTACGAAGAAGAACGAAATAACGAAGCTCGCAGGGCAGAACTTGTGCTTCTCAGTAAAGACAGGGATAGGCAGCCGCTCATTTAGAATCTATTAGATAAAAAGCAACAAGGTTTTACAATAAAAGGGTAAGGCTGAACGACATAAAGATCGACGGTTATGTTCTAAGAAAAGCTGAGGTGGCTAGGAAACATCCTGGAAAGCTCAGTCAGGCATGGGAAGGACCCTATCAAGTGGTTAAACAAGCTGGACACGACTCTTACATCCTGCATGACACGAATGGCAAGATTCTACCGAGGCCCTGGAGTTCTCACAACCTGAAGACATTTTACCAATAGATAAGCTTCGC
>JAOTAZ010000004.1:19745178-19756331 GCA_025629785.1 Erythroxylum oxycarpum
AATCCTATGTTGATTTTTTTAGAGAAATAAGTATTTAACCATTTTTAAAGATCGGTAGAATTAACGGTGATGACTTAGAAGCTCAAATTTTATCAGTATCTTCGTATTTGAGTTAGCTTCGATATAAAACTTGAATCACAAGATTCCACCACTAAGTAAACCGAGAAGTTGAAATTGATCCTGAACTATATTTACATCAAACTAGGATTTTATAAATTTATTCATTTTTTTAAAGCTTTAGTTAATATCAAGAAGTGATGAAGTGAGATTGAAGATTTAGAATATGATTGGTCCTTCCTACAGAGTCCAAGAGATCAAAATAGAATATAAAAGTAAGTGCTGCTTCAATTTCGATTTCGAAGCTGTATCAGATTAGAAAGGTAAAGGGCGATAACGAAATTGCAAAACCTGCACCACATAATAGCATACTACCAGATTCTACTCTATTTTTGGAGAACAGCCTATCAAACAAATAACTTTGTTCCGAGGCCTGTAAACTATATTCATCTAAATCGTAATGAGTTGTCCTCGAGATTGAAGGATTTTTCTCAATGTCTTTCTCCAAGACTCTGACACACTTGTTAACTTGTTGCTGAGAATCGAATGTACCACTTGATTCCTTAGAAAACGAAAAACGAGACTTTCGATCCCATTCTCTGGTAGGCACTTGTCTTGAGGCATCATCATAGCTATACACGCTGCATGCCTCCTGTGGGTAGGAAAACGATAAACCATTTAGGGAAATAACATGGATCGTGCAAACGACCAAAGAAATCAATGGCACTATGAACAGTGAAATGGAAAACTACAGAAAAGAATAGCATTTTTGACATTCAGTACTGGAGTTCAGAAACCAAATAATAACAAAAAATAGATAATATCTTTTTTTCTGATAAATACAACGTAAGGTTTCTAGACATCTCATGCTTTCTCGCTTTTAGTTTCAGGCAAAAAAGTAACCAAATGACATAAAGGTTTGAAGTCAACTTAGCAGAAATCTGAGGGCAGTCCAGTCAAGAAAAAGAATATACAGATACTCGTGCAGTTTGCAGCCATTATTTGCAGAAATAATTTGAACTTACCGTATGCTTATGTCTTTAACTAATTTTGAATGTTTCCTATAGTTTTAATTTTGTCAATTTCAATCACTCTCTTCCTTTTGAATTCAGATAGTTAAACCAACTTACGAATGTGGATTAATTATCAAAAATTTTTAAAAATCACCAAATCTTATTTGATAATAGAGTAGAATTTTAATCAGTAAAAGCCACAACTAAGACCGTGAGACCAAAATAAGAGACAAACCTGTTTTTCACAAGGGGAACTGCTTGGCCAATGGTTGGCTCCAAGACTTGAACCTGCTTCAGAAAACGAGGCAGGATCACCACTGGGAGGAGTAATGCCCATTAATTTGAAAGGTGCATCCTCTTGAGACGAAAAGTCAGAACTGTCAAAAGTTGAAAGTGACACACATTCATCAAAATAAGCCATGGCTTCTTCTGATAATCGTTTTGACATCCTCCTCCTTTCAGTGCTAGACTGTCAAATAACAAAGATCAATCAAACGTAACATCAAAAAACATAGTGATAGCATCATGGATCCGGATGGCACTATGGATCCCGATAGCACTATGGACCCTAAACCCATAGTGACTTATGTTAGGAGAAAGAGGGAGAAGGGATTGAACACAGGCCTCACACCCAAACCTATGTTGACTTACTCTAGGAAAGTCAAAGGGCGTGGGGGAGCTAACGGTTAGCAGAGAATTCGTTAGAGGAGAGAGAATGGGGAAATACTATGTATGGGAGGGGGTAGTAGAGTAGGGTATCTTTTGCTTCTGTACTGTCTCGGCTGTTAAGCTTGAGGGGCCATTGTTGGCTGGAGCATAGACCTTGAGGAATCTCCTTCGAGGCTATAGCTTATCAATAATATCACTACTTTTCCATCCATTTGCTTATCACATAGTATAAGAAATGCGTCAGTTGTATAAACAGCAGTGATACCTGAACACCCTTTTTAACCAAATACCCAATATATGGTCAACATAAAAAACAATCAAATGTTCCTACAAGATGGAGACATGGGGCTTGGTCCCTGGAAATTTCTCTCTTTTTTGTCCCATTTCCCTGAATGGTTTAAGAGGGATAGTACACTCAGTAACTACTGTTTCACTTTTTCATACAAAAGGTAAGAAACCAAGGATGACTCCAAAGGGAAAAATAACACTTCTGTACATCGCACATCATGAGACAAGCAAGGTAAAATTAGTGACATTGGTTCTTCTGTTGAAGAGATCACCTTTCTTCCAGGACGAGATTTCTGTACATTCGACGTCTTCGGATCTGGAAGCACTTCCTTCAGTATTCTACTAAGCTCTAAACCTCGGTGCTCCTCAACAGCCAGATCAGCTCGAAGTTGCCTAGCTCGATCCCGAGACTGCATGTCACCATAGCCACTACTTAAATTAAGCCGTCTAACAACCAAATAAAAGAAGATAAGCTAACGCATCTCAAACAGTACATGTCCAATGGGAGGATGTTCAAATTTTCCATCTTCTGAAACCCAGGAACTAGACCTGTAGAGTCTGCGACTTTTTCTAATCGTTTTACTTTCAATTTCTAAAATCTGATTAAAGAACCTCAGTTTGACATATATCTTCACTGATTGAACCAACTCCAACAGGTTAAACAAATATTTGATTCAGATGCAATGAAAGAAGGAGCAAAAGGATTTCCCATCAAATGCTGAAATTGAAGTAAACTACCGATGATATTACAAGTATACTAGTGAATTCTAGCATTCACCAACTTGTTTTCATTTCTTATTGCTATCTGAAACTAGAATGTCCTTAACTCCAAACCTAGAACATGAAGAAAACAGGCTTTAATTGTTTAGAGTACATTGAGTTGTTTCAGACAGCTAAGATTTAAAAAAGGGAACATACCTGCTCAAGCTTATTGGCACATTCTCTTCTGATGTCCAGAACTAACTCAACAGCATATGGGTTCACTAAGTCTGGCGGAATGTCAGTTATGTTGGTTGTTGCAATATTAGCAACATTATTCCTTCGTACAGCCTGAATCAAGTGACCTTTGGAGTTAATTATCAACTACCATCAAACAGATTTCCTACATAAGTAGTAAAAATTGCAACTGAATAAGCAATTAGTTTTGATGCGAGCACAACTACCCAATCAATAGATCTATTACAAGTGCCTAATGGACCAACTACAAGTGCCAGAATTTGCGAAGATTGATACACAAGCCTATCAATTAGGATTAATTTCATTAGTTTGTGCTCATTCAGTATTTTGGTTTTTGTTTAATTGTAGTGGAAAAACACTTTACTTAATTATTATTCCCAAATGTATTTGAAATTGTTTAGTGGTTTCCTAGTTAAAGTAGTATTAATAGTTTAGAGTTCCAATTGAAGTAATAGTTGTAGTTAATTTTCTAATCGAAATACAAATCATCTGCAACCTATATAAAGGAGGACGAATTTCATCAGCATGACACGGAATTTTGAGATTGGTTTGGTTTGGTTTATTCAAAATTGAGAGAGTGTGCTTCACATCCTACGTTGTTCATTGAAGTAATTCAAAACTTATCGGGGTTTATTTTGTGGCATTCCAACCTTGATTGATTCACTTCATGGTTTTCTATAGCCAAAGGATCACTTTCAAATTGCTTTATTTGGTTTTATTAGTAAGATTTCAATATTGTTTGCAGTTCTCTAGGATTTATTCCTAGGTGGCTTTGCATCAAGTTTGTAATGTCAGAGGCAGTTGTTAGCACTGGCTCATTGCAACATTCATGAAATCATTCAACCCAGAAGTTAATGTGATGGCTGAAGGCCCAAGACTTGCTAGTCTATTGATCATCAAAAAGCTGACAAGCAAGCACCTGAAGTGTGCATAGGTCCACAAAGGCCACATAGACCAATCAAATATTTCCAAAGTTTATTGTCAAGATTCAACTTCGAAGCATAGTCTCGTGTTTCAAATGCTTGTCAACTAAATTTCCTTATTTAATGTTTTCCCTTTTTCTACTCGTAAAGTATTCTTTTATCAACTACTGTACACTGCTCAAACCAAATCAAGAAATATGTCATTCTTCAGGTTTCCATATTCAATGTTTATTCAAGAATTAATATCAATACAAGGCAATGTTCATTCTCATTTAGTTCTCTGTTTGACTCAAGTAATGAGTACCCAACCCCCATCCACACTTGAATATGTCCCCCACTTTTCCTTTTCTTGTAGTGGTGACTAGACTGATAATTTCAGAGCATGTAATGCACTATTATGATCGTAACTATGAAGCACATACTTTTCACAATTCTAAAGCTCCCTTATTGCTTTACTATGGTAAAAAGTCTCATCTTAATTGAGCTTATTTCCCTGAAAAGTTTACAGAAAATTTTCAATTCCAGAATATAGCATTAAGCATGCTAGATCCCATAAAATCGGCAGCTGCAGCAATAGCATCACTGCCAAGAGAAAATGGTAAACAGCTACCATTTAAACAAATCAAAATCACATTCCAAGATGATGTAAACTTATTCAAGAATAATATTGACACTAAGGAGACTCATATGGGGATTCTGAGATCCTACAAACAATGACATGTCATACAGACTACTCTTATGTAATTTTTTGTACAAAGAACCACGCTCTACATTCTATAAATGTCAATAGCTTATCAACGGCCATATTATCTAAAACCATAATCATATGATTTCTACTTGAGCTGGCCCAGCCTTTGCACACATAAACAAACATCATTTTAGCTCACATATAATTTCTACTTGAATTGGAAGAGTTCCTTGTCATTTCAAAATACACCTCTCTCAATCCTCTGAAGCAAGTGTCCTTTTCAATGTTTCTCCTAATTTCTGGTATCTATTATTTAACAAAATAATACAGGAAAATTCAAGAACATGTAAATTTGAACAAAATCATTCTTTTATATTTTGAAGTAATCGCATGGCTTTGAAAGCTCAATGTGTACATGTTTGTACCAGGATTAGATGTCACTTTTTGACCAATATTAGATCGTTGTTTAGCAAAGCAAGAAAGGAATAGAGTTTTCATAGAGTCTGAAAATAGACTAAACCAAAATATAATATGAAAAGCCATGTTAGAAGATGACCAAAAAGCTTTCATATCAGAATCAAGAAAGGAACTGACTGTTTCAAGGCCATCTTGGATGTCACATATTGCACGTCTTACTTCAGATCGAACAGTTTTATACATACAGCTAGAGCTGTCACCTCCATAATCATTCCTTTGAAATGACTGCAAATGAAATACAAGAAATGAAGAAAGCAGTAGGAATTTTTTATTGACAGTTTACAATTATTCTCATCGGAAATAAACATCAAATATCATTTACTCATTACCATTTATAAAATATAATATCTATGAATTGGACGGCGTATGAGTATAAGACTCCACATAGGGATCCGATAACACCCTCCAGAGCTCACCTTCATCTGTTCATAAACTGCTTTGATTGTTCTTTCTTCAGCTTCTAAGAATGAAGTTCCTAAAATTATATCCTCCAGACTCTGAGTTGGCGAAGAAGGCTAACAAAGAAACACATAAAAACATAATTATATTATTACCAGGAAAGTCCTTCATTTCCAATGGTATCATTATTAATATGGAAGACAGATAGTAATACCAAATTTGAGGAAGAGTCAACTAGTCGGGACTGCAAGCTTTTGGTCTCATCAAATCCACTAGAGTCACTTCTAACAGAAGTATCCTTTCCCCCAACATTTAAGGTTGCACCTGTACTCCAATCATTTCTATTCTTATAGTTAGTCAACAAACTAACATCTTCAACGGCAGTCTGCAATTGTAAGAACAACAAACCATAACAAATACTCAACAAAATTATTATCTCAGTCTACCACAAATTAAAACAATCAAAAGGTCGTATATTTCACAACAAACGGGGAAACCTCCGATTTCACGAAATGGCTCCTGGCCACCGGACATCGGGACACCGAGCGAGCCCTCCGGCCAACATCCACCTTACTAGTTCTGGAGTCGCTTTTCACGAAATCTTTCTTTCTGGAAACCGATCTGCCCCTCCTAGCATCGGAAGATGGGGACTTTGGCTTTAAGGGAGCACTTCTGGATGTGGGTTCATCCAATTTAGAAGTATTTGATGCAAATTCATCATTTTTATCACTCGGAGAGACCGTGGTGCTACTCCAATACAGAGGATTGTCTCTTTTAACCAAGAAATCCCATGAAGAAGATGGTGTTGACGATGGTGTTTGTGTCCGTGACGAAGGGGAGGCCTCAAGGTGGGATCTTGGGGTAGCACTTACACTACGTGATCTTCGAGGAGGAGGTTTGTTACCGGCAATGCTTCTGCTTCGTGAAGTGGGATTATCTTTGTTTTCCTTGTCGGATGCTGGATTTGACGCTCGCCTTGATGAGGATTTGAAGGCAGCTACCGCCATGGCTGGAAATGTAAAAAAGCTGGAATCTGAAAATCACAGACTATTAGACGCAATATGAAAACCTAAAGAACTTTTCTGAAAAAAAAAGGAACATGAAAAGATTCACAAAGGTTTGACAGATAAGAAAAACCATGTGCCTAAGTCCAAGGACTGTAGCAATGATGTATGACAAAACTTGTATTCGAGTCTTCTAAGCGGCTTTGTCATTGACATTGTTTTCGTGTAATGGGAGGCAATAAATGGCAATTGCATGTGGTTTTTAAATTTTGTTTTATTTCTCGTTTTGTTGTAAAATAAAAATAGAAAATAGGTTCGCTTTTTAGTTTGTTCTTCTCCTTAGATTGACCTTGGTTCTATACGTAATGCAACTGAATTTTGACTTCATATGTTCTCTCCAATTGAAATACAGAGCAAACTGACAATCGCTGCCACTTTCTTGCATAGCGGTTGCCACGTAGCTCGCCGCAAGCGGCGATGGGGGTCACGGACTATTTCGCCGGGGAAATTGCAACAGAGCTACTCAGACTTGTAATTCAAATATCACGCAAGTCATTGCTTTGCAAATCAAGTGCAGAGTCACTCATGAACAGCATAAATGAACTCGGCCCCATCATCAGAGAAATCAAGTACTCCGGCGTCGAACTTCCGGCGATACGTCAGTCGCAACTCGACCGGCTATCGGAGACTCTTCGGGACGGAGTCGAGGTTGCCAAGAAAGTCGTTAACTCCAACAGATGGAACGTGTACAAGAACCTTCATTTGGCTCGGAAAATGGAGAAGCTTGAAAAGAAGATATCAGCTTTTGTTAATGGAACCATGCATGCTCATATATTGGCAGACGTGCATCACATGAGGTTTGAGAGTACGGAGAGATTTGATAGGACAGACTGGTCGCTGAGGAGGCTAGAGCAGAAGATTGATGGTATGAAGATTGGAGTTGGTAGTGGAAGCTTGGTGGAGGAAGCTGTAAGTAGAGTGGAGATGGCGGAAAAGTTTGAGTCTTTATGTTCAGAAGAGTTGTTTGGTACGGGAATGGAGGTTGCGAAAAGGAAAGTGAAGGAGATGATGATTGGGAGTGAGAATTTTGGGGTTGTTGGGATCTGCGGGATGGGCGGCTCTGGGAAGACCACTTTGGCCAATGAAATATGTAGGGATCACGATGTTCAGAGTAAGTTCTCTTAAAAAGAAGAAGTTTTTCTGTCACAGTTATGATTAACTACTTTGTGCTATGAATTCATCAAGATTTCTAAATGAGTCTGTCTATTGGAATTTTGTAGGCGAATTCAAGAATAGGATTTTGAAGCTGACGGTATCTCAGTCTCCCAACGTTGAGCAACTAAGGGCAAAGATTTTGGGGTTCATTGCGGGGATTGACGTTAATGGAAGTTTCCATGATCATATTACTCCAACTTGGAATAAACCATTTGAGTGGAGAGCAGGGGCGAGAATGTTAATTGTTTTGGATGATGTGTGGTCAACGCCGGTGCTTGAGCAGCTCATATTTAGAGTAGCCGGATGCAAAACACTCGTTGTTTCCCGTTTCAGGTTTCCGTCGCAAGTTGTTGATGCTGTTTATGAAGTAGAATTGCTGAGGGATGATGAAGCAATCTTCCTGTTCTGCCACTATGCTTTTGGACAAAGATCCATTCCTCTGGCTGCTGATTCCAAATTGGTGAAGCAGGTATCAGAATCTCCCTTCTTTCTTTGTTCCGTGTTGGCTGTTTTTCTTTCTGGTGTTGATATTGGTGACAAGTGATGTACAGATTGTAAATGAGTGTAAAGGACTTCCCTTGGCTCTTAAAGTAATTGGAGCTTCACTTAGAGACCAACATGAAATGTTCTGGGCAAGTGCAAACCAGAGGCTATCAAGAGGTGAAACTATCTGCGAATCTCATGAAAACAAGTTGCTTGACAGGATGGCAATAAGCGTCCAGTTCCTGCCTAAAAAGGTTAGGGAATGTTTCCTGGATTTGGGATGCTTTCCTGAAGACAAGAAAATACCTCTTGATGTTCTCACCAATATCTGGATTGAGTTACATGGCCTTGGGGTGGAAGAAGCTTTTGCTATCCTTGTTGAGCTCTCGAATAAGAATCTTCTCACCCTGGTGAAGGATTCACGGTATGTTCACAAATCCGACTATATTCAATTTTGTGTTGTTTCACCATTGTTTTTCTTTCTTAAGAGTTTGGATTGGTTAATTTGGCAGAGGTGGAGACCTGTATAGTTCTTACTATGATATATCTGTCACACAACATGATGCGTTAAGAGATCTTGCTATTCATCTGGGCAATCATGAGAATACAAATGCTGCCAAGAGATTACTTATGCCAAGAAGAGAATCGGAGCTTCCTAAAGAATGGGAAAGAGCTGCAGATCAACCATTCAATGCTGAGATTGTTTCAGTTCATACAGGTATCTCCCCTCGTTTTAGGGAATGTTTTGTGCTAAATAATTGGTTAATGTGAATCAAAATGCAGCTTTATTTTCAATTATAGTTTTTCTCATCTCTGAATATCATCAAATTTTAGGTGAAATGAGAGGCATGGAATGGTTCAGGATGGAATTCCCCAAGGCTGAAGTTCTTATTCTGAATTTCTCTGCGAATGAGTACTTCTTGCCACCATTCCTCGACGACATGCCAAAGCTCAGGGCAGTGATAGCGATAAATAGCGGCCAACATATTGCAAACCTCCAAAACTTTTTAGTTTTCTCTGATATGGCACATCTGAGGAGCCTGTGGCTTGAAAAAGTTTCCATTGCTCAATTTTCTGAATGTACTGCCCCATTGAAAAACCTCCGGAAACTCTCTTTAGTCCTATGCAAGCTTGAGGGGTTTGTCATAAACCTACCCCAAATGTTCCCTTCCCTCCAGGAGCTTACAATCGACCACTGTGACGATTTAATTGAGTTACCTTCCAGCATTTGTGGGATACATTCCCTGAAGACTCTTAGCATTACCAACTGCCACAACCTACACCAACTGCCTGAGAATTTGGGGGACCTGAAATGGCTCATAATTCTGAGGCTATACGCCTGCCCGGCTCTGCCCGTGCTTCCAGCAAGAATGTGTGAGCTTTGTAGATTGAATTATCTGGACATCTCTCAATGTGTCAACTTAAAATGTCTCCCGGAAAAGATTGGTGAACTATCAAGCTTGGAAAAGATCGACATGAGGGAATGCTCACAAATATGGAGTCTACCAAAATCTGCCGCCTCATTAGAGTCATTACGTATTGTAATTTGCGATGAAGAGGTTTCGTGGTTATGGAAGGACATGAAGACTAATGTTCATGTCCAAGTCGCTGAGAAGCGCTTCAGTCTGGACTGGCTTGATGAGTAAGAGGTCTTGTATTATCCCTTCTTCATGTTTGAAGATGGAACTCTTAAACCTGTACGATAGTCTAACTAGTCAAATTCTTGTACCTATACTTCCTTAAGTATTGGACTAAATTTGTTCATGAAGTTAATTTATGTACAAATTAAATAAATCCGTAGTGTCAAGTTTCTAGCAGAAGTTGAGAAACAAAACAGGTCGTGTTTCACAAGAAGGCCATCAAGTGTAGATTGAGATTAAGAGAATTTAGAAACTGAGGTTGCGGTCGGCTAAGGAAGCAAAAAAAGTGGACAAAAATCCCAGATTGCCATCATTTCCTAGTACGGTCTTTAATGTCAAAAAGAGTTAGGTGTTAAAATTTGGAATGATTCGCTGATGTAAGAAACTGTGAAACACCTATAGAGACAAAGAGTTCAAAGGAATACCAAGTCTGCTTCGCTTCGGTGCACTTTATTGAGTCACACGGAAAGCACAAACGAACGTGTGGACCCAACAAAGTCTACTCCATTCAGGATTTTGCCTCTTTCCAAACACCGGTGTAGTTGAATTCTACTTTGATGTGTTCTGTCTCTTTCAGTCAATTCTCGTACCCTACAAAACAACGTCACCACAACTCAGAACTCGGGGATGATTCCTGAATTTCCATTATTCGTCTAATAGTATTCAATTTACGTGAGATCCACATTTTGTGGATGAGATAAGATTGCGAAAGGGTTGAAACAGTGAAACAGGTGATCCGGAAATAGAAGTCCTGATTGTTGACATCGGGGGATTTAGGTCAGTGTCATGCACAGAATAACAAACGACTCGGAAAAAACTTCGTAAGCGAAAAAAACAAACCCTTTCACACTACTTTCCATGTACTAAGATTTCTCAGGCCATTTCAGTAGATTGCAAGAAAAAATATCCAGTAGGTTTGCAGAGAATGATACCTTTTACTGAGCAACAATAATTAAGAATGAAAAATTTTGTATTCTAAAATGGCTACACCTTAGGTAAATAAAAAGTTGTCCTATATATAATAAATAAAATACAATTGAAATTTTAAAATCAAGCTAATAAAAATAACATGAGTGACAACCCAAGAACATAAATTACAGAGAATCAGAACTAACACTAACATCCCTCCTTTAATTCTAATTCTTGTTCTGTAGTTATCAGTCTCTAAGAATTTCAATTTCTGGATGGAAGTTGAGTACAGGGCACTATTCTAGTATAAGAATAGTCCAAATTATTTAGAGTATAACTTTTGGAGTACTAAACCAAATTGAATGCTCTTGGTGTCATTAGAAACTTAAAAAATGGTGAACAACTTTATAAAAGGAAGTATTGCCAAATTA
>JAOTAZ010000004.1:19782756-19793914 GCA_025629785.1 Erythroxylum oxycarpum
TCAGTCAACTTGGGGATCAAGAAACTATGATTAATCAAAGGTTGACATGTACCATGCCTTGTGATTAATCTTGATATTGTGTTACAAAAGGACTGAGCTTATAACCATGGTTACAGGTTAAATCGGATTATCGATCCTCATTTGATTTGAGTAGTCATAATGTCTTGCTAGAGGCTGCTTATGACTTATGGGCCTTGAAGTGTGATCAAGCACATTGCCAACATCAAATGAGCCTACAGGGTCGCACACAAATAGTGATGTGATCTGGGCTTATTCTCTTGGGCCTAATCTATTAGGCATTGAATAAATATATGTGGATATATTTATAGCGCTAGATTGAATTAAGTTGTCGGGCTTGATTATATGAGATATAATGGGCCGAAACTTATTGAGCTTCAATGGGATTAGGTTTTCTCTACAAATAAAGAAACTTAGGTCTCATTAGAAAGAGATATAATAGGTTACATGAAACCTTAGCCACCATCCGAGAGAAAAATCGTGCGACGTTCAGAAAGAGTTTCAGGATGTACTAGCACACGATAGCCGCAGCCGGGATCGTGCATAATCGTGTGGATATCGATAGAGGGCATTCGCGTTAGCAATGTCTTGGAATCCGAAAAAGAAGCAACCTATCCACGGCAATAAGGTATTTTCGTACAACCTTGGTATTTTCGATTATACTTCATGTTGTTATATGGTCTTTTCCGCAGTGTATTGTGAATACTCGGACCGTACGCGATCCAACAAGTGTCTCCCTTGAGCAATATTATGATGTATCATTCTTGTAAGAACCAATATTACTAGGTCAAACATATAAGGAGATGGGGGATCTTCTTATCTAACCCTTTTTACTCCTTTAAAGATTAGAGTGGCTTCATCATTGATCAGTGCAAGGGGTTGACTTAAATTGATGAATTCAATTAGTGAATTTAGGAGGAAAGCCAAAAACCTGGAATATATGAAGTAGAAATGTCCAATTGAGTTAATCAAAAGCTTTATTAAAGTTTATCTTCATAGAACAACTCTTTATGGATTTGTTATTGTGATAATCCTTGAAAATTTCTTAAGCAAACAACAAATTTTCTTTGATATTTCTACTTGTGATAAAAACTAGATTGAGAAAATGATTTCGATAAGGGATTAATTCCCTAGGCTAAAATCTAGGAAATAATTTTGTAAAGGATGCTTCAATAAAAAATTGACCTAAAGTCTTAGAAAGAAGAAGGGTTGGATACTTTGACGATTAGGAATAGGAAGGTTTTGTTTATTTCTCTAAGTAGGGATCTTAAGGTAAAGAACTCCTTAAACATATTATAAATATGAGACTTTAATGAACTTTAGGATCCTTGGAAGAAATATACATCAAGATAATTTGGTCATATGGACTTATTAGGATTGAAGCTAAAAGTGGTATATTTGATTTTAGAGTAAGAAATAGGAGCTAAAAGGGCTGCTAACTAGGATTGACTTAAGGAGGGGGAGACGAACTTTGAAAGTTAAAAGATTAAGCTTGTGGTAGAGGAATCAGCACCTAGGAAGGCTTTGAAATGGGAGAAATGCTAGCTATTTAGATTTGTATTAGTCATAACAAAGGATTCCTATATGATCAAGGATTCCTAAGATTTTATTAATATTTCTTTTAATTTGAAAGCATCTTTAAAAGTTAGTGTTTGAGTCCTCTTCTTTTGTCAAGGTGATTCTTACTTTTTCTTTCAAAAAGTATTATAGGTTTCCATCGAGGAGAGCTAAGAATTCAACTTTGCTTTCTACATTCTTTTCAAATCCTAATTCCATGGGTTATTGTATAACTAGTCTGCAGGTCATTTAGTTCAATTATTTGTTTATTTACATCTTTAAGAATGTCATCTTTGAAGTTTTTCTTGTGGATTTCTTTTAGTTCCTCCTTTATGATCTTCAATCTAGCAACTAGCTTGAAAGATTCAAAACCCTCAATTGAACAATTCAAACATTGAGTTATTATGTTCTCATATCCTTCTAACTCAATTAAAAATTTAAAGAACCTAAATGGGGTTCTTAGCTTTTTTATATGTTGAGCCATTCTAATTTCCAATGGGAAGTGATATGAGATCCTAGGATTGGTAAACCAAGCCACTATATTATGAAATTTATCTATCAAATATGAATTTACTAGCCCCTTGTCCAGTTTTTTCCTTAAATGAAAGTTACCTTATTGTCTATTAGTCCAAGTATATAGATTTCCTATTTATGAGAGATCCATTAGTCCTAAATTGTTAAGGCAATCTCTTAATTCCTTATCTACCTTTCCTACTTTACTATATATTCCTTTAGCTTTATGAGGATGGAGGATGCAATTAAAGTCTCCTAGTACAATCCATGGAGCCTTGAACATTTTTGCTAACTCCTTTATGTCTTTCCATAGCTTATTCCTTTAAAAACCATAGTTAGCAGCATAGACAAAGATAACTTGGATCCTTTCTTAAAGTGGATATGAAAACACTTTCACATACAGAAACTGTTATATCTATTTTGTGTTGAGCATCTGAATATTATTTGGGTTGTAAGCTAACATAATTATTCCGAGCCTATGACGAGCATGATTAGAAATTGTTCTCCATTTCCCCCCTAAAAATCGTAATCCTTTTTTCCAGCACGCCTATCAAAAAATAGTTTTTCTATTTGATTAAATGTTTCATTGTTTGTTATTTTTTGGGGTAATTCAATCCCGTTATATTCCAAGCTATAATCATGACGTTGAAGAGCATATCAAGCCCTTATCTTCTTTTTTTTTTACTGGACTTCCTATTGAATTCTCCACAACATTGAGTTCCTTTCTTTTTAATTCTTTTTTTTTTCAAATAAGCCCTGTCTCCATTGAATTTGCTTCAATGGTGTTTAAAGTTTGAAGGTGAAAAGAGGGGTTGGTTAAAAGGACAAAATTGGGTAGTGGATTTTTAGAGTTTGCGCAACTTTTAGAATTGTTTTGGTTTGAAGAGCTTGGTTCTGTTTTGCTATTTCCTTGAGAATTAGGGAGGGAGCCCACAGGTTTCTGATTTATAGAGGAAGTTAAATTGGACGATAGAGGGGAGGTTTGTGAAAGTTTAGTGATTGGGAATCAGTAATTGGGGGATGAGGATTAGATTTTGGTATCCAAACCTTCGGCATAGTTGAGTGATCTAGCTTCTAAGGGAAAGAACTTGATATTTCAATGGGTAGGGATTCTTCTTCTTCTTCACCCAAGCATAGTTGAGTGATCTAGTTTTTAAGGGAAAGAAATTGATATTTCAATACCCAATCTATGAACTGATAACACTTCTAGCAGTTTTGCATTTCTTTCTATTTACTATTCTTCACATTGTTGCTGTTTGATTATCTAGCTTAAACGGTTTCCCAATTACACTTGCCAAATTGCTCATTCCCATATTAGTCCAACGGGATTCTATGGAAACATTTTTAAAGAGGTTTTATCATAACTTATAATTGGCCTCCGCTTTTATAAAAACATAGGCTTTCCTCTCCAATATCATGGACCTGAATCTAGCATTATTGTCATTCTTGCTACATCCCTAAATTTGAATAGAAAGTGATCTTTCTCGGTTATTAGAACATGTTCTAACCCATTCTTAACCTTAATTGAAGGATAGGAAGGTTTTTTGTCAAGAAAAAAAAAAAACTGACTAGAGCTCTTCCGTTCAGCTGATCCAGCTTGCAAAACATCTATTGGGGGAGAAATAATGGGGTTATTGTTAAACTTAGGAATTAGTTTAAACTTTACCGAAGTCTCTCCATCAGTAACTACCAAGTTCCAAGCTTTGGGAGGGGAGCTAAAGGAAAAAGTTGTATGAGTGGGAAAGGGGATAGGAAGAGGGTTAGTTACAAGCAAGTATTCTAAGGTTGAGCTATTTGAAGGAAAGGGATGGATCTGGGAGGAGGGTATAGGATTAAAATAAGAGGGAGATCCCTGGTACTGAGAGATTAGGGAAATGAGTTAGAGAGGATATGATAGGTGGCTTAGACAGAGAGGGTAGAACCGAAGAAGGATTTGAGTCTGTTATAGTTAAAGGGCAAGGAAGATGGAGAATACCAGGACCATAAGCAAAATTGGTAGTAGGAAGAGAATGGATAAGCAATGGTGGTGGGATGATGGCCGAGGAAAGAGGGATGATTTGATGTTAACAACTAATGGTCGAAAAATATATAGACATCAATTTTTAGGAAAACTAAACGTAAAATCTTTTAATAATTAAATATTATAGGTATAGTGAGAAATATTCTTTTAAAATTAGTGATACGCCAAACGATGATAAAGCGAGGCCTTTTATAAGTTTATGAATAAGAAAGGCCATTGTCCATCGCATATCCTACTTGGATACTATTACAGGTTTTATTGATACTAGGAACCCACTAACAATGGGGCTGAGAAGAAGTTTGGAAAATCAGGCAATTTTTTAGGCATCCTTAATTATGTAGCATAATAGATATAGCTGTCATGAACCCTACCTTATTACACTTAGATGAAGATTGGAATCCCTGATCTCCCAGTTGTCTCAATGTTGTGTGATATTTTTGTCTACAGTCACGATAAATGCAACCGAGTTCAGCGGTAAAAAGACAGTCGAATTTACATTTCAGAAAATAAACAACAACGTGTCGACAATGATTAAACAGATATACAATTTTCCTTACATGCTTATATGGAAGGATAGTGGTGAAAAAAGGGGGAAAAAATAAAGGGTATTTGTCAGAGCAAAGCGTACAAGGAAATGAATCTCAAATACCACGACGACAGATGAGTCGCCTGAAGAACTTAACAAAATACACAGATAATGGGGTTTTTGGAACTGGTAGGAGTTTTCCCACAGCAGCAAGAGGCCAACTGCAAAACGTATAACAGACTTTGTCAAGTTTTAGGGGGGACTAAAAGAAAAAGATAACATATTAAGCACCGCTTTAAATTTTCTTTCAATTCTCCTTATAATTTGGCCCCACAACAAAAATTTGCTGCTTTTGCTCATCCCCTCAATTTCCAAGAGTCAATAGGAGGAAGAACATTATGACAAAAAAGCTGTTACTCCTAAGCTCCCAACAAATATTGGTCACTTAAGACTCTTTCATTGTTCGCTTATTATCTGTTGATTGGTTTCAAGCCCACCAATTTATATGCCAAGTTTGTGGCATGTCTTATGCAAACTTTATTTTGACGAAACCCCCATTAACTAGAAATTCTGATAGCAAAACAAACCTGACAAGACCGATGACAATGGATATTATCCACAGCTTCCAATTAAGTTTTACAGTCTTGGTGAACTTTCAAGAGAATTCAATGAGAATTATCTGTAAAACGTTTGACAGAGTTAATGTCAAGTTAATGTGTTATCATATGCCAAAATAGAATCAAAGTGACACGCTCACTTGGAGTATTAAAGTAAATCCAACTATTCCCATAAACAACCAGTTTTTTATCACCCCACTGAAAACATTAATTTCATCTAGCTTGCAGGCATTAAACTCATTAAATATCTGTAAATTATATGGTAGTGGTTTTGGAACTTCAAAATGTTCATAGAATAAATTAATGGTAGTGTTTGATTTTCTAATTCAAGTTGACCCCTATAATAAAAGTAAGTATAGGAAAATACAACTCGAGATAAATGGAAAAACTAAATATGTGAGTTGGTAAGATGAGATATTATGTTCATTTCTTATTTCCATTAGCATTTATTTTTTTAATGGAAAACATACTTGACAGAGAACAAATGCATTAAATATGACTGTATTCTTCTCGACTGCAGCATGTCCGTTGCTTTCAGGATTCAAATGGAGAGTTCTCTTTCCCCCAAAGTTGAGATAGAAGAACAACAATTTGATACAGAGCCTGAAATTAAACTACAATATCAGTAATTGCGTAGAAACATGAAGTAATAACAGTTTATGCACACTGGTATTTTACTAGTATATATATCACATCAAAAAAGATACCTGTATGAGCAAGTTCCTCCACATGATGTTTGTTATAAGAGGTTCCCTACAAACACCAGCATAAATTAGTAGTCAAATCAGCGCAAAATCAATTCTGGATCGTCCATTAAGACTTCCATCCACACTGAACGTCCATCTAACTTTTAAATCTTAACATACAACATGAACCCAAGACTTGGTAATCATGAAAGAAGATAGAACATGGACACTTTGTTTAACAAGGATCCCAAAAAGCACCCAAGTAGGCAGAACATATGTATAACCTCTAGTAATTTAAAAAGTTTTAGCCTTTTTACCTGAAGTAAAAAGGTCTTGTTCGACCATCGAAGATAGGAAATCAAGACATGATGAATATTAATCTCAACTGATATATGCAAGAGACAGACAAACTTTAAGAATCAAGTACTAGCAGCAGAGATCTTTTCTTTAATCAAACATCTTAATAAATTCACAGATCACTCAATGCTATTCTCAAGCCAGCCAATGCTCAAGACTCTACTCAAGATGCTCCAAGAATCCAAAGGCATAAGGAGGTCTGTGTGTAAATTTAATAGTTTAAAAGATCTGCTAGCCCCTTCATATTGACTAAAAGTATTAATTCTCAAACACTGTCTCCTCCTTACTTCTAATCGAGAAACTAAAAAAGAAATAAGTTACCTCCAATTACTATATGATCCACAGAAAACATTAAATCCAGTGGACCAGTAAGAAAGCACATGTTTAAACTAGCAAAGATTGATAAAAACATGGCAACATTAAATGGTCCTTACATTGAGAAAGCATCAAACCCCATTAATTGAACAGTTCATCAAACCATGTTACAATAGTACAGCAAAATATATCCTCATTGGATGAAATTTAACATATATGACGTAGTCCATTAGAACGAACCTTCTCCCAACTGGTGTTCTATGCATAAGATGGTCCGTTGGTGGTTCTGTAGCTAATGCAAGTGCTCCAAGTGTATCCATGATAAGATTAACCCAAAGGAGCTGCATCATTAAATTCAACAGTAAATTGAGTTCGATAAACCAAGTGGTAATTTGCAAAACTCAAATTCAGACCATGACTGCTCCAATGTTTCAACTCAACCAACAGAAAGTCATTCAGGAGAAAAACTGAGAATTCAGGAGTATGTTTGGATCATGAAAAGGTCCTTTTCTCTGAAATAATAATAATGTATGCAGAATAGTTTGTCTTCATTTTTACTCCATAATAGGGCAATAATCCATTGATAAGACATATTTCCAAAATAAACAAATTGGCATCATATTTAGAGACATCCACTTATCCTCTGTTTTCCATTCTACTCCCTATAACATCACTGAAGAAAATAAATTTTTGGTCCTCAATTTCAATTCCTGTTCCATTCCTACTATTTCATTTTTATCATTTAAGCGCTCCAACAAACCATAACATTTCAATGCAGTTCATTCTGTCAACATTATCAGGAATTGTATGACTTACACGATTCCAAAGGTCAATTGCTACTTGAAATTTTAATTACAGATAATAAATGGATTATAAATTAGTTCAGATTTGAAAAAAATGTTTTAAGAAATTATCATTCTCTACATTAACTTTTGTACAGCATGTCAGTTCCATGTAACCCTTATTAAGGACACAACAATCTAAAAGTAGCCTTTGTCAAACACATCACATTATGGGGACTAAAGTTTGTTTATCCTTAATATCATTTTGTAGATAACATAATTTGGACTATGATATAATCATCAGAAATTTTAAAAAAAAATTCACAGAGAAAATTCTGATTTTCATTCTTCATAACTATTTTTTATAAATTAATCATTATTATGGCATATACAATAATATGAATAGAAAGATATGCTCTGGGACAGGAGAGAAGGTAAAAGGATCTAAGATAACAAATGAGAGGATCAGATGTTAACCTGTACTGCATTTAAAGGAACATCTCCAGAAGAGATGGCTGCAACTACATTTATCACAAGGGCTGCAACATTAACAGTAAGTTGAAACTGGATGAATTTCTGAATGTTAGCATACACAGAACGGCCCCATCGAACAACCTACATTAATACAAAGTTCAAAGTAGATCAAATTATTGCAAAGTAATCAAAGCATATAGCTTAGCTAGATCCCTAAGTTTATAAATCTACTATCATCTTTTGAACTGCTTCAGATTAACCTTTTCCACTTAAAAGAAAAATAGTCATCTTTTCAGCTGAATATTAAAAGATGTGCTTTCCAAATGTGAAAACATCAATTTTCTATTTAGAACTTGTGTAGGATCTTTCCTGGGGTAAAACAGTTAATATACATTCTTCGCATCTCTTATTTATATTAGCTCGTGGTTATTAGGAACTCCCATTCCTAAGCATGTATTAGAAGTTAACCAATGTGTCTAATTATGTAAATTCCAAAGACTTCTCAACGACAGAAACGGAAGCCACCCTTCTGATTTTCGACCTACAAACCATATATTGTTAACCTTCTATGCCCTGGTAATAAGTATACTATCTATGTTTGTTACTTCTGTTTTTCCCTTGACAAGAAAGAAGACACACATATGCATACACAAAGAGCAAGGACAGACAAGCTTTCAATAACAGAGTTTAACACAAGTAGATAATATTCATAACATAGATATATTCACAGACATATACTAATAATCGGGAATTAATAACAATGTTCTGATTTAGTAGACATTTTTTAGTCTATCAAGTTATATCCCTAAACATAACACATACAAAATTTTCTTCCTCAAGATCAAAGTAAATTTGACTTGGGTTCTCTGTCCAAGAAAGTCGCTGAATTTATTTCTTTGTGAAAGGAATAATATACAAACCTTAACTACTGAAGCAAAATTATCATCCAAAATTATTATATCTGAGCTTTCTTTTGCCACTTCAGTCCCTTGGATGCCCATAGAAAGGCCTATGTCAGCCTAAAGATACAAGAAGGTAATGGTATAATTGTTAATGATAAGTATATAGCATAGTCAAGCAGATAATTATATGGTATATATATCATAATCAAGATGCGTTTTGTGTCATCTGAGGCTGCAAACAATAAGATATACCAGAATGCGAGATCACTCATTCTAAACAGTTTTGCCATTTGCAATGAAATGGAGAGATTTGTACATATAGCACACTGAAAACTATTACAATTTCATGCGCACGCACTAACTTGTCAAGGAACTAGCGTATTTTGCAACCATATTATGGCATGGCAAAGAAAGCAGGGTAGCTCATGTACTTCTTTCACATATCTATATCTCAAATCAAATACCCATTTAAGATGCGTAGGACTACAAAAAAATCCTTGTATAAACGTGAACAAGACATTTGCATGCAATAAAAAAGTCCATGGGTACAAGATAGTTGCATAAAAGAGAAGTGTCATATTGATTCATGATGATAATGTAGTCATAAAAAAATCAATTGTGCACAGATAGTGCTTGAATATTTATACACAAGTCTACATCTATGCATGCTTGTCTTCCACATTCTGTCCTCAGTATTTATCAAACCTTGATTTAACAAAAATAGAGATTTAAACCTCATGAAGTGCAGGTGCATCATTTGTCCCATCTCCGGTCACAGCCACAACTTCCCCTCCCTTACGTAGGGCTTGCACAAGTAAAAGCTTGTCACTAGGGGATGACCTTCCCATCACCTACAAATAATTAACTATAAATTTGCATCTCACATCCTCAAAAGGCCAAAACTTGCAAACTCACATCTTGAGGAATGATAATAAGCCTATACTTTGAGAAAATTTTCTGATTGCTGGACACGATCATAAACTATCTTAATATGTTACAAACATACCGTAATTTTTTTTGCAATTAGTTCTCTTTCCTTCTCAGAATATGCACGAAATATCCTTCCTTCAATGATACTTGGTTCAGTAGCATCCATTTTTGAATCAAGAATTCCACACTCAAAAGCTATGGATTTTGCCGTTTGAAGATTGTCTCCAGTGACCATGCGTACCTGTAGAACAATTCATTATATAAATTATTCATTTCCCCAATTCTATAGATTTATAGTTGTTGAAAGATATTCTAAATATTTGTAATTATGTATAATATTTGATTATGTGCTATATTTAGACATTTGACAAATTTGTGAACAAAATTTTATGAAACATTATTTCATTCTTAATTAGTAAGATTAACTGTCTTTTTTGTTTCTAACAGAGGTCTTTAAATACTTGTACATCAATACAAGAAATATGTATTCAGCCATTTTCATAATTTATTCTCTATGGCATCAGAGTAGAAAGTAAAACGCTAGGGATGAATCTTTTTTAAAGATGTCTGAGATCACGTCTGGGACAAACAAGCCTTCCCAATCACCTTAGTTAGAACTTCAAACCATCTGAAACGCATCCAAAAACCATCTTATTCAGATTACTACAATCCTGGTGACAATTTTCTTCGATGGTCACAATCTGTTCGCATGTATATTAGAGGGAGAGGCAAGATAGGAGATATTAAGAAGCCTAATGTGGAGGATCCAACCTGTGCCGCTTGGGACACTGAAAACTCAATGGTGATGACATGGTTGGTCAATTCCATGGCTGAAGAGATAGGTGCAAACTATATCTGTTACTCTACAGCAGAGGAACTATGGGACGTCTCTAAGATGTATTCAGACCTAGGAAATCAATTCCAAGTTTACGACTTAACATACGACTTGGGGAAATTTGTCAAGGTGAGAATTCTATGACAACTCATTTAATTCTCTTAAAAGGGTTTGGCAAAACCTGGACTTATTCAATGATTATGAGTGGAAATCATCCAATGATTGCAATCATTACAAGAAGATAGTGGATGCTAGCTGAATCTTCAATTTTTTTTTGCAGGTCTAATAATGAATAAGATGAAGTTCGTGGCCGAATTATTGGAAGAAAACATCTGACTTCAATTAGTGAAGTATTTGTAGAGGTGAGGAGAAGAGAGTTGGGACATGTGATGCTGGGCAAAGAAATCTATAGGTATAACCTATGTAGCACGGACACGGCAAAATGGAGCCGTGTCCGCGTGTCAGACACCCACTGACACACGGTGGACACAGCTCAGACACGTCTGGAGACCGCTTGGAAATTGCTTAATAGAATATATGTTTCATAGAATACATGCTCCATGTTTTTTTAGAGGGGCTTATAAAGTATTAAATATGTATGAACTTCAAGATGTTGGAAGTCTTGT
>JAOTAZ010000004.1:19803941-19819428 GCA_025629785.1 Erythroxylum oxycarpum
ACATCATCTTCCTTATAAGCAGACCATTTTTCACTTATCACCATCTCTTGGAGCCCATGTTTGAGAAGTTTAAACCGCTTCAACATCACTATTGTAGAGGCAAATCGAGTAGGAGCAACATTAAGTAACTTCAATGAAGCAAACTCATTAAAGATGGATAACCTCATATGGTGATTAACAATGAAGTTCTTAATAAAAGAAACATCGTCAGAGATTTGTGAAATCCAAGAACATTCTTGATACACGAGATTGTTCCTTTCTGTATTCTTAGCCGCACAAATGCTCCTCAAAGCAAGGTTAAGAGTGTGGACAACACAAGGAGTCCAAAAAACAGTTGAAAACTCTGCCTCAATCATTAAACCAGCCGCCCTACAAATTGGTGCGTTGTCCGTCACAATTTGCGCAATATTATAAAAACCAACTTCCATAATCACATCTCTTATTTGCTTGGCTATAAAATCCTTGTCCTTGATATTATCAGAGCAATCAATTGCTTTCAAAAACATTGGCCCACTTTCAGTCACAGCCATAAAGTTGAGAAGAGGTCTTCTTTGTGGATCACTCCACCTATCACTTACAATGCTCACTCCTTTTAGATTCCATGTATTCCTTATAGGTTGAAGAAGCTTCTCAACATGTTCCCTTTCTTTGTTAAGTAAAGTTGTTCTCAACTTGTTGTAGCCCGGAGGAACATAACCACTAATATAATGATTAGCGGCAAAAAAGAAAGCTCTGATGAAATGAGGATTTCTTGCAAGATGAAAAGGCAATCTTGAAGAGTAAAACATTCTAATAATCTCAAGATCTAAATTTTCTCTAACTTGCATGTTGAAGGCATCATTTATAGGTCCCAATGTTGCCCTCCTCTTTCTTGAATAAAAACTACTAGTACATGATGGTTCACCAGTTGAGAAATTTTGAGATTGACTAAATAAGGGTAGTAGAGAGACAGGTCTTGCGTTGAGATTGACTAGATAAGGGTAGTAATGGGATTTAGCTCTAGTTCAAGCTGAGTTTGCCAACAATATTGTTGTCCATAGTGCTATTGGTAGATCACCATTTTCCTTGGTATACTTGAAAGTTCCAAAGAGTACTGTTTTTCTTATAAAACTTCCAAAGTTACCAAACTTAAGCATAGCAGCTGAAAATATAGCCAAACAAGTGAAGACTGTGCAAGAAGAGGTTCAAGAGAGACTTGAAAAGACTAATGCCAAATATAAAGAACAAGCTGACAAACATAGGAAGTCTAAAACTTTCCAAGAAGGTGATGAAGTGATGATTTTCTTAAGGAAACAAAGACTCCCTATTGGAACCTACAACAAATTGAAGCCAAAGAAATATGGTCCTTATGAGATACTAAATAAAATCAACGACAATGCTTATGTTATCGATCTACCTGAGGAGATGGGAATTTTAAAGACTTTTAATGTTGCTGATATCTATGATTTTCATGGAGAAGAAGAGCTATATCCTAATGAAAACTCGAGGTCGAGTTCTTTTCAAGTGGAGGGGACTAATAAAGGATTGAGCATCAATTGATGTCATAGACCCACCTCATTCTTGGTCAATGTTCCAGTCTTATCACTACAAATTGTTGTTGCTGAGCCCATAGTTTCACAGGCTGAAAGCCTACGGACCTGAAGATCAGCTATTGTTAGAAATTTGAGAACAAGAATGTTTAAGCTAAGACAATAAATATGAAAAAACAAATTGATACTTGCCAAGGCTTTATCTTCCATCATCTTCCGCATTGAGTATGCCAACCTAAAGAACAGTTATTGGAAAGAAGAATGACACACGTACAAGCAAATTGGAAAATGTAAGGTTAGTTTTAATTCTCATTTCTAATACTTACGTCAAGGTAACAGCCAAAGGAAGGCCCTCAGGGACAGCAACCACAACAATAGTTACCTGAATGTTTTTGTGGTCAGTGACAAAATTACAATGCAAAATAATAATAATAATAATAAACATAAAACATACCCACGAGCTGCACTTACTGCAATGGTGACTATTTTGATTACTCCATCTGTCGCTGTACTAAATTTCGTCTTGCCTCTAACAAACTGGGGACTTCCATTGGGATTTTCCGTATGTCCAGTGAAGTATCTAAATCAATTTCTAGACGTTAAGCTGGTACACAAGTGTCACAAGTCTTATTTGAAGATTAACAACTTACCTGCCCAATAGTACCGCAAGCACAAGTACAGCTACTGAAAGCCCAACAATGCCTATGAATGTAGCAACTCCATTTAAACGTACCTATGTCAAGTAAGAAGTCTATTCTTAGAAGTGGACCCCATGAACAATATAATACCATCACAAAAATCATAAGGTTAAACCTGCAATGGAGTCTCTTCACCAGTTTCCTCTGCAATACTTGCCATCAACAATCCCCATTCAGTGTTGATTCCAACACCAGTTACCTATAAAATAGGAAGATAAATATTCTTTATTCTAAAGAAGCATTGGATTCCTTTGCAAATTGAAGATATAAGCATAAAATAAAACCTAAATAGGATAAACAAAAATAAGATTTCCTTTGATAACTAATGCCAGAATCATAATCACAATGTCAACTAAATATAATAAATAGTAAACTTACATGCTGAACAAAGGAAAGATCCCAAAATAGTAATTTGTGTAAAAGACAAATATCAATAAGGCAAATCATGATAAGTCCACCCACCAACAAAAGTTTACAAATAAAATCCACAGTTTTCATTTACACACGCTTACATAAAAGCATGTATGTGCAGTTGCTATGTAGCAAGTAGAGCACAAAGTTCATTTGTTGTAGTTTTTGGTTTATTTGACAAGCCAATCAATTGATTGTTTCAAGGAAGATGTTGGAGAGAAGAGATGCAATCTACTTATCCTCAATAAACCATTCCAATCAAACAACAAAGCTCAGAGGATTCACATTGTTTTCATAAAGAATAAGAGAATTTGAATTTTAAAGCCAAGGCAGGAAATGTCCAGAACCTTGAAGGAAATCCTAGCAACAAGGATATAGATGCAACAATAGGTATTCAATTGGATTGGCAATGGAGAAAGCATGACCTTTTGGTATGACAATTGGCAATGTAAAGGTCCCCTAAATCAGGTAGAAGATGTGCAGCCCTTGAAATTGGTGGTGAATCCAAAAACTAAGGTGAGATTATTAATTAGAAACAATCAAATGGCCATTCCATAACAATAGAAAGTGCCAACCTTATAATGGAAGAATTGCCTAGATGTCAAGAGGGAGAACAAGATGAAATTTAGTAGCTAGCCGATAGATCAAGGAAGTTCAGCACAAAAGCATGCAAAACACTTTTGCAGATTCCGCAGAACACAAGGCGAGAGTGGACAAATTAGTATGGGACAGTGACATCCATCCATTTCATTCATTTATCTTATGAATGGGAATCAATGGAGGATTGCTTATGAGGGACAGGATTAAGTTCTCCATTAACACATTGCAGTGTGAGTTATGTAGTACAGAAACGAAAAATCTGGAGCATCTTATGATTAGATGCAGATATATCAGGCAAGTCTAGGATCGGATGCAAATTATTCTTAACTTGGATAGACCAATGGACTCTTGGAGTGAAACTATTACTTGGTTGGGTAACCTTAGAGTGCATAATGTAGTTGATCTTAAAACAATTACGATAAGTTGGGCAACTTTGCTATACTACATCTGGAAGAAGGGAAATTGCAAAATTTTTAGGTAACAAAGTCGAAGCATAGAAATGGTTTTTCAGGACATTTTCCTCCATTGCAAATTGGCCAAGTTAGCAAAAGGAATAGCAACAAATATGTCAAGTAATATGAAGAGAAGATGGAAATTGGAGTAATACTGGTTTATGTGATCTCTTAAGTACCCCTAAATATTAAGTAGACATTTACTAGGAACCACAACTCTTTGTAATGTAGTCTTTTTGGATTATCCTTGACTTTTTGTATTCTAGATGTAATTACTTTTAATTAATCAAAACTTTAACTTTTGGAGAGGAAAAAAAGGTAAGAGGATAAATAGGTATAAAGGATCAAGCCAAAAGTTATTGGATTACATGCATGGTACAAAAAAAGACAAAAAGGAAAAGAGAAAGGAGAAAGAATACACAATTACCAACATGGTACCAATGCCATCAGCTACTTTGCAACCAGACATTAGAAAGGGTGTCTTGTGATCCTTGTGAACCTACAATAGGAATCATATTAAGAGAGAACAAATCTCAAAGTTAAAGAGACTCAAAAGATCTAATAGGAAATAAACAATTCGCTAGATAACTCACAATTTTGCTTTCACCAGTCATACTAGATTCGTCAATTGCAAGGGAATGACCAGTAACTAAGATCCCATCAGCTGGAACCTAAACAAAAAACGTCAAGAAGTATTAGCTTCTTGCAGTCAATTTCAAAATGCAAACTCAATTTGAGCTCAACAGATACAAAGCTCACCTGATCACCTATTTTTAGAGGTACAACATCACCAACAACAATGTCAAATATTGAGATTTTCATTATCCTTGCAGCTCTGATAACCTACACAAAGTTGTACATGCATCAGAAAGCTAATATGAAGATGAATAAAAATGTAAGGCACTAATATGAGCAAGTACATACCTCTAACTGTATATTTCTTTTTTCCTCATTTAAACTTTGAAACTGGAGAGATTGACGATAATCACTTACAGCTAGTTAACAAAATGTCAAAAAAGAAAATGTTGAATGGGATTGTCAATGTAAAGAGAATGCACTCTATGTTAGAGATTTAAATGCCATGTGAAACGGGTTCCAAATGCCATGCGAAAAGGGTGCTAGAACCATATAGTAAGATTTGCAAGAGATTGCATTAAACTTAAGCAAACACAACTTGATTGAAAGCAATTAATCCTCTTTCAGTAGTAAAATCAACAAGGTCATCAAAGAAGCAAAGACAAAGGAAGATTAAAGAAGAACAAATGACATAGATTTGACATGGAATGAGCCAATCCCAATACCAATTAAGCAAATAAACAAAACCACCATCAAAGAGGTGACTCAAGATTGATTAAAAAAACACATCTATATAACTGTTTAAACATGCCTATAGAGCAGTTATTTTATGGCCTAGAAAAGGTAGACTAGGTTAACAATGAAGAGCTCAACACACTCAACAATTTTATTTCAATTGGTTGGAAGGAAAGAGAGAACTTGAAAAGGAAGGATAGACCTATAGTGACATCCAACATAACAAAATATTGTTGAACTCCTAAGTATAGATATCAACTTCATTCTTTTCTATTCTTTTATCTATATGGAAATCAAATAAACTGGAAAAAAGAAAACTACAAGCACAAGTCCAATACCTGTAACAACTATGACAAGAATAACAGCAAAAGCAATGCTGGCACCATCATACCATCCTTCATCCACACCCTATGGAGTATAGAATATATGAACATAGTCAACATTATTCTGAAGCAGGCAAGAATAGTTCAAAGAATTTTCTATTCCCTTCTTACTGAGAAATTCCAACGCTTGAAAAAAAAAAGAAAAGAAACAATGAGCCACTAATTTTTTGACATACTTGTTAGATGGCATGCATCTCACACCATGTATTCATTAATAGTGGAATATGGAACCTAGACCACTAACTGAAAAGATGCAAACCATGGAGAATTTCACATAAGGAAAAATCATGTATATTAATTGATTAATTATATTTTCAATTAGTGTCCAATTATATAAAATATATCATAAATCATGAATTAGACAGCATCTTATAAATTATGGGATTAAATATTGCATTATAATATCCCACAAATTATGATATTAGAATTATTAGTTTCCATTTATAAGTATTAGAATTTTGTATATAAGCTAAGCCTACTATAAACAATTTAATGCACAATTCCTATTCAAATTCTATGATGATATTAGAGCCATATTAGGCTCCTTGGATTAGTGGAGGAGCTTAATGCAACACCCACACATCAAGATGGAGTTCCCTAGATTTGAAGGAGGCGACCCACAAGGTTGGATTTTGAAAGTTGAGAAATATTTCCGTTACTACCAGACCCCAAAAGAACTAAAAGTCGAGATTGCAGCTATGTACTTGGAAGGAGATGCTCCAGACTTATTCGCTTGGACTAATAGCGAATGCACTATTTTGTATTGGGAAGAACTGGTGAAGGCGCTTCAAGAAAACTATAGGCCTGCGGAATTTCAAAATCCCGATGAACACTTATGCAGCATCAAACAAGTAGGTAGCGTCCAAAAATATCGTCAAGAGTTTGCCAAACGTGCAGCTCGTGTGAAACTTTGGCTTGAACACTGTCTTTTAGGGGTATTTCTTAGAGGCTTAAAGGAGGAATTGAAAACTGATGTTGGAATCCACAAACCACGTTCCGTGTATAGAGCCATGAGTCTCGCACTTGAATTTGAATCCAAGTTAGAACCTATCCGTGGAGTCAAAGGACACAATTGGCAACTTTCCCCATGATCAACCCAATTTTCAAACTCCACGCCCCCCTCAAGAGCAACAGTCTTCTTCCACGTCAAGTTCCACTAACTCCAAATATTCCCAAGCAACCATGCCATTCACAACAAATCCCACTACCTCCAGATATCTCCAAGCAAGCATGCCATCCTTAACTCAAGTACGCCCATGAGAAGCCGAACAACAAAATCGCATAGCCAAAAGTATCTGTTTTAGGTGCAATGAAAAATTCGCACCTGGTCACCGCTGCACGTCTTTAATGTTCACCTCCATGGAACTCACTAAAAACGACAACGGCTTACACGAACCATCAGAGGACATTGACGATGAGGAGCCAATGTCAACCGACTTGGCTGAGATATCGTTGCATGCCATATTGGGGAAGACGAGAGGAACTACAATGAAACTACAAGGGTCCATCGGTAGCAAACGGGTAATTCTCTTGGTATCTAAATAGTGGATCTACACACAATTTCATAACGGCTCCCCTTGTAGATTTGAAAATTCCAGTCCAGAAAGTACAAACTTTCGACGTCCAAATTGGCAATGGGGATATTATTCAATGTAACCAAATTCACCACAACGTTACCATTCAATTAACCGGGTTGCGAATCACTCAAGATTTCTACCCTTTTACCAGTGGAGGTGCTGACTTGGTATTAGGCATTAAGTGGCTTGCTTCTCTTGACACCATCCAAGCAAACTGGAACAAGATGTTCATGATTTTTTATTTGGATGGGAAACGTTATCAACTTCAAGGAACTCCCGCAGCAGCTGATATGGACGCTTCTTTCCAAGCCATCTCCAAGCTTGCTAACCCAGAATTGGATCCACCTCTGCTGGCTATACAAACTTTGCTGCGTGAGTATGAAGCCGTGTTTGAGGAACCAACTACCCTACCACCCTTCCACTCTCATTCACATACCATCCCCTTGATCCCAAATTCTAAACCTCCCAATATTCGCCATATCGTTACCCATACCACCAAAAAAATGAGATCAAAAATCAAGTAGCAACACTCCTCAAAACTGGATTCATCAGACCTAGCTCTAGCCCATTTGCCAACCCCGTATTACTAGTTAAAAAGAAAGATGACTCCTGGAGGTTGTGCATTGACTATAGAACACTCAACCAATTTAACCATATCTGATAAATATCCCATTCTTAACATTAATGAGCTCTTAGATGAACTACATGGTGCTACTATCTTCTCCAAAATAGACCTACGATCAGGTTACCACCAAATCAGAGTCCATGCTTTTGACATCCATAAAACAACATTCCGAACTCATTCGGGCCACTACAAATTTGTAGTAATGCCATTTGGACTCACTAATGCTCCTTCCACCTTCCAATCTGCCATGAATGACCTCTTCCACCCCACCTTAGAAAATTCATCCTTGTCTTTTTTGATGATATTCTCATTTTATAGTCTTACCTTAGAACAACATCTTACCCATCTACGGATAACGCTCAAACTTTAACAAAGTCATCAGTACTTTGCAAACAGGAAGAAATGTCTCCTTGATCAGCCACGAATCCAATATCTGGGTCATGTGATAAGCAAAGAGGGAGTTGAGGTTGATCCTGACAAAATTAAAGTTGTTATGGACTGGCCTGTGCCAAAAGACGTCAAAGAATTAAGGGGTTTCTTAGGACTCACGAGCTATTACTGCCGTTTCGTCAAGAATTATGGGACAATTGCGCGGGCCTTGATCAACTTGACAAAAAAGAATGCATTTCTCTAGTCTCCTGCAGTAGATATAGCATTTCGGGAACTCAAGATTGCCCTCACCACAGTTCCCGTTCTCAGATTGTCTTAATTTCGGCCAACTGTTCATTGTAGAATGTGATGCGTCATTAGATGGGATTGGAGCTATTCTATTACAAGCTGAACACCCCATTGCCTATTTCAGTAAGGGTTTCTCTTTCTCTAATCGTTATAAATCTACTTATAATTGTAAATTATTGGCTTTAGTTTTGGCAATTCAAAAATGGAAGCATTATCTATTGGGGCAACACTTCTTTGTTAGAACTGTCCATGCCAGCCTCAAACACCTCACCAAGCAGCGATAACCACTAGTGAACATCAACGCCTCCTCATAAAGCTTTTTCCTTTTGATTTCACTATTATTTACAAGACAGGGAAGACAAACCAAGGAACTGAGGCTTTGTCCAGGAAGCCACTGCATGCAGATTTCCTAACATTAGCTCTTCCTATCAATATGGATTTCATGCACCTTCCTAAAGCATTAATGCAAGCCATATACGCGATCCCTGATAGAAGAGCTTCAACGAGATCCAGGGTCCAAATCAGATTTCCATCTTGCAGACAAAAAGTTGTTCTACCAAAACATATTGTTCATTCCTAAAGACTATGTTCTGCGCCAAAAAATAGCCGAATGTCATGATTATTTGGTAGGTGGTCATGGAGGTTACCTCAAGACCCTCAAACGTATCACAACTAGTTTTTTCTAGCCACGCATGAAACAAGATGTGAAGCACTATGTTCAGAATTGCATGATCTGTCAGTAAAATAAATATCAAACTTTAGCTCCAGCTGGCCTTCTACAACCACTACCAATTCCTGAGCGTGTGTGGGAAGATATCTCTATGGACTTTATTCTGGGGCTTCCAAAATCTGGTAGACATGACACCCTCCTGGTGGTGGTGGATAGGTTCACAAAGTATAGCCACTTCCTTCTACTGTCACACCCTTTTACAACCAAGACAGTGGCTACTCTCTTTTGTAGGGAAATTGTCAAGTTACATGGCATTCCTTGTTCCATTTTGTCAGATCGAGACGTCATTTTTCTTAGTGCGTTTTGGCAAGAGTTGTTCAGACTAAGCCAAACCCGCTTGCGAATGGGGAACTCTTATCATCTAGAATCTGACGGCCAAACCGAAGTAGTAAACCGTTGTCTTGAAACCTATCTCAAATGCTTCGCACATGAACAACCATCTTCGTGGAGCAAATATGTTTCTTGGGCTGAATACTCCTTCAACACGGGGTTCCATACTTCAGCAAGAACTACACCATTCAAACTACTATACGGCCAAAATCCTCCCATTCTTCATCCTTTTGTTCAAGGCGAAATTTACATTGCAGAATTGGAAGAACAATTGCTAGCTCGCGATGATATGTTGAAACTCCTAAAGGAACAGTTGCTAAAAGCTCAATCTCACATAAAAGCTCATGTTGATGCCAAACGTTGAGAAATTTCTTTTGAAGTAGGTGACACAGTTTATCTTTGCATTCAGCCATTTAGACAACGTTCTTTAGCGAAACGAAGATATGAAAAATTATCTCCTCGTTATTTTGAGCCTTATACTGTGAAACGTCGTGTAGGACCTATGGCATATGAGTTAGATCTATCGTACACTTCGAAAGTCCATCGTATCATACCACCAGCGCAAGGCTAAGATCCTACCATACCACCAACTGCCTTACCTATTGCAGAAAATTGGGAGATAGTCGTACAACCTGCCAACATCCTAGCCCACCGCTAGGTACTACAATCAGGTATCCCTACTCTGGAGTTGCTTGTGCAGTGGTTAGACCATCCTCTAAAAGATGCATCTTGGGAGATTTATGATCTAATGGCTGAACAGTTTCCTAGCTTTCGCCTTGAAAACAAGGCTACTCTCCCAGGGGGATGCATTGATAGGACCCCACCACCCGTGAGGACTTATTATCGAAGGAGGAAACATGGAAATGTTGAAGGTGCTGAAGAAAGTTGAAGAAGTCAAGGTTCACGTCTAAGGCAGTTAACAAACGTGCAGATACTTGTAGATGTATTTCCTTTATTTTTGCAATTTGTTAGCAATTAGTTATTTTCAGTTGTTATAAATAATTGTAAAGAATTACATTTGAGGCATGAATATTGGAGCTTTGTCCTCTCGATACGAACTATTCTTACATTTACAAATTGAAATACCAGTGATTGCTATCACATTTGCACCTGTGGCAAAAATGAACACTATTAGGATTCTACTATCCCTAGCAGCACATTTTGATTGGCAACTTTTACAGTAGAATGTAAAGAATGCATTTCTTCGTGGAGACTTAGATGAAGAAATTTACATAGATATCCCTCCAAGATTTGAAAAAGAAACAGGGATAAAGTTTGCAAGTTCAAGAAGGCCCTTTATGGACTAAAACAATCACCAAGAGCATGGATTGGAAGATTTAACAAAGTTATGAAAACGTCTGGATACCAACAGAATCAAGGTGATCATACTCTTTTCATAAAGCACTCGTCTGCAGGGGAGTGACGGCACTTCTTGTGTATGTTGACCTCATTGTCACTGGAAATGATGAAAAGGAAAAACTAGAACTAAAACAACAACTGGTCAAGGAATTCGAGATAAAGGAACTTGGGAGACTAAAGTACTTTCTAGGTATTGAGGTGGTATACTCCAAAAAGGGGATTTTCATATCCCAACAAAAATATGCGGTTGATTTATTAAAGGAGATAGAAAATTTTGGATTTAAGTTGATATCTACACCAATAGAAGCTAATCAAAACCTCGAAGAAGCAAAAGAAGAACCTCCTGTGGATAGGAAAATGTATCAAAGGCCTGTAGGGAGGCTCATCTATCTTGCGCATACTCGACCAAACATAGCATACTCTATAAATGTAATTAGTCAATTCATGCATGATCTGAGGGAGTCACATCTACAAGCCGCTTATAGACTGTTATAGTATTTGAAAGGAAATTCAGGAAAAGGAATCCTGTTCAAAAGACAAAAGGATCTTGCCATTGAAGTCTACACTAATGCAAATTATGGAGGATCTATAGTGAATAGACGATCAACTACTGGATACTGTACGTTTCTTGGAGGTAATCTTATAACATGGAGAAGTAAAAAGTAGAACGTTGCAGCTAAATCACCTGTTGAATCAGAATTCAGAGCAATTGCTCAAGGTTTGTGAGAGATGCTATGGCTGAATATTATCCTAAACGACATAAGAGTCAAGTGGGAAGGTCCTATAATCCTATACAACATGCTAAGACTAAGCATATCGAGATTGACAGGCATTTCACCAAAGAAATTGGAACAGGGACTAGTATGTCTATCTTATGCTCCAACAAGGTACCAACTCGCTGACATTCTTACCAAAGGGTTGAACAACTCCAACTTTCATGATAATATTTTCAACTGAGAATGGAAGATATCTATTCCTCAACTTGAGAGGGGGTGTCAAGATGTATATTAGCTATAAACACTATTATTATTTGATAGATATTATGGTTGTTAATGATATCCCTTGATTTGAGGGATTTTAGTTAAGATTTTATCTATTTCTAGATTAGTTAGTTTCCTATTCTATATCTAAAACTTATTGTATATATTTTGATGTATTGTAACCCCAAGAGAGTAAGAGAAAAATAAAGAATTTTTCATCTCAGTCTTCTTCAACATTATTTAATATTCTTAGCCCATACTTGTAAAAAGAACGAATAGTTCATTAGTCATCTTGAGTGTATTCTCCGTAAAAGAAGAAAAATGGTCATCTCCTTATGAGCCTAAATACCACTACCATCCCTACCAACTTATTTGAGGCTTTATCCAATGAAAAATGGAAACAATCTATAAATTATCCAATGAAAAATGGGAACAATCTATAAATGTGGATATGAAGGCATTGAAAAAAAAAATTAGGAATTAATTACCTATAGGAAAGAAACCAATGGGTTGTATGTGGGTATATATAATGAAATATAATACAAATGGGTCAATTAAGAAATACAAAGCACAGATGGTAACAAAAGGCTATATTTATGAATATGACTAGAATATTATTGTCATTAGCAACTAACTATGGTTGAGAACTATAACAGTTTGATGTTGAAAATGCATTCTTACCTGGAGAACTAGAAGAAGAGATTTACATGGAAGTTTCACCAAGTTATGGGAAAATTTTGGCTGGTCATATAGTGTGTAAGTTGAATACACTGAATGGCCTTAAGCAATCACCTTGAGTATGGTTCAGAAGATTTGCTAGAGTTATATTGGCTGTGAGATATAAAAAAAGTCAAGAAGATCATACAATGTTTATTAAACACTCTCCTTAAAAGGGAGTTACAATTCTTCTATGGAAGATGATGATAAAGAGAAACAATTGTTGAGTCAACGGTTAGCTAAGGAGTTTGAGATTAAGGTATTAGGAAGGTTGAAGTATTTCCTCATAAATGAAGTTGCACATTCTAGGCAAGTAATCTTTATCTCACAACAAAAGTATGTTACAAATCTTAAGAAAATAGGTAAGACAACATGCAAACCTACAAGCACTCATTATTGATCAAAATCTTAAGATTGGAAAAGTAGAGGAGCACGTTGTAGTAGGCAAAGAGATATATCAACACCTAGTTAGAAGATTAATTTATTTGTCTCACACAAGACCAGATATAACATATATAGTGAGTGAAATTAGTTAATTATGCATAGTCCGAGAGAGCATAGTCCGAGAGAAGTTCATCTACAAACAATTCAAAAAGTACTTCAATGTCTTAGAGGAACTCCAAAAAAGGGTATTTTGTAAAAAAAATGGAGGTTTGATTCTTCAGGCACACACTAACGCTGATTATGTTGGATCTATTGTTGATAGAAGATCATCTTCTGGATATTACGCTTTTCTCGATGATAATCTTGTGATTTGGAGAAGTAAAATGATAGGAATATCAGTAAAGAATTGTATTATTTACGTAGATGTAGGGTACAATAGCAGTATAACTCCTGGAAGATAACTCCCAGGCCAATACAAAATCTGTATTTCCAGAATATGAATGATGATGTCTCCCTCTCTATACCGAATCCTATATATCCTCTGTACCTTCTCATTCTCACTCTCTCTCTGTAACTAACTCCTAACCACCAGCCTATGTGGCATTTGTATTTGTCCCCTTCCTCATCTTACCCCTACGGATGTAGGATTTGGATGGGCTTAGTAGGTTGTTTACTAATACTAGCACTAGCAGACTGATCAGCACTAAAAAGCTGATTACTAGGAGGAATGCTAACAATTCCCTCCTCCTCAAAAGGCACCTTGTCCTCAAGGTGAGTAGAAGGGAGTTGCCCTTTATTTCTGAAAAAACTCAAGGTGAGTGGAAGGGAGTTGCCCTTTATTTTTGGAAAAACCGACCCATACTTGAATAAAACAGCTCCAAAATCGTCCCTTTGACCCTCATTCAAGGCTCCCATCTCATCAGTTAGAGTTCTCCCGATACTCAAAGACCACAACGGTCCATCTATTTCCAACTCCTGATGTTTCAAAATCTGCTGCAGTGCATGAGGAGAAGCATGCATATTAATTCCCTGCAAAGTAACCTCCACTCCCTTGTGATCAAATGGCATGTACATTCTCTTCCAATCAACCTTCACCACCCCTAGTGTCCCTAACCAAGCCACACCCAAGATTAGGTCGGGCCCTCCTGTGTCAATTACATGTGCATTCACACTAAACTCTTTTCCACTCAACTCCAATTTAATCTCTTCACAAATACCTTGTGAGAAGGATCAATGGCCATTTCACAAACTAACACCGAAAACTCTAGTTAAAGTAACAACCATATCCATAGCCTGAACCAACCTTCTAGACACAAAGTTATGGCTAGCCCCACTATCCACCATAATGAGAATAGGCATTTCTTGTAGCTTCCCTATTAAAATCATGGACCTCGGAGGTGAGGACTGAACCTTTCCGAGTTCCCTGAGTTCCATCGAATTACACACTAACTCCCATTCTTCTTGCTGCTCCTCTACCATCGATAATTGTTGATTATTGGCCTCCTCTGTTGATTCATCTCCTTCCCAAATAATCAGCCTATACTCCTTATCTGGACATCGGTGGAATGGCCCAAAGGTCTGTCCACATTTAAAGCACAACCCTTTAGCTCTCCTCTCCATTAGTTGTTCATAAGTCAGATTCCTTGTCCCCTTCCATTTCGAGCTCCCCGGTCAGTGACCCTCATTAGATGTACTTCGGTTCTTGTCGGGTGAATCCCTTATTTCACGTTTTGCATTACCAACTACATGGGTTTGCGGGACTGGACGGTAAGTGATGGAATTATTTAATCGATACCCAAAACTTGAGTGGGAGCTTCCGTGTTTAACTTTTACTTCTTCTGGTCGTATCACTCCTTCACCGACTAGCTCTCTCTCCACTTTTCTTGCGATAGAAATTAATTGAGTTCATGTTGGGGGTTCGTGAGTACGAACTCTGTTTTTTACTTCTTCACGCAAGCCTCCCAAAAAACAACTCATATACTACTCTTCTGGAAAATGACCAATCTGTGACGCTACTCTTTCGAACTCGTCAATGTATCCATCTACTGACCCACGCTGACATACTGATTTTAACTGCTCGATCGGGTCTCCTTCATCCTTACCTCCATATCGATCGAACAACGAGCGTTTGAACCTCTCCCACATCATACATGGGTCCAACTCATGTAGAGTCATGAACCAGTAGAGTGTCGATCCCTCCATGCAGATCTGAACCATGGTTAAACGAAGTTCAGGAGGAATTTCATTAATCATAAAGTAGGATTCAGCCCTCGTGACCCATGCGAATGGGTCATCCCTGTGGAAAGCAGGGAGGTCGACCCTACGCGCGAAATTCCTATATTCCTCCCATGCGCGTTCTGTAGCAGTCGAAGAAGCCTAATCAACTTGTCAGAGATGCCCAGTTCCTTGCGGTCCATTTGTGGGTTTGTTGTTGCCGGTGGTAACCGAAGAGAGGTGCTCGGCTCTATCACCACCATCTGAAGAGGACGCATGATGGGTAAATGCCGATGGTTCTTCTTCTTCGCCCATCTTCTATTTCTGCGAGTTTCTGGCCATCAAGGATTGAAACCCATCCCTCATCTCCGACTGTAGTAGATGTTGCGATTTGGCCAGCGTCTCCACGCTAGCCATCAAAGAGCTTAGCTGCGATTGAAGATCCTTCAAAGTGGTGTCATGCGATTTAATCATTCCCTCTTGTGCTGAGAGGGATGATTCCTGCCTCC
>JAOTAZ010000004.1:19836695-19847632 GCA_025629785.1 Erythroxylum oxycarpum
AATTAAATTCCCACACACTTAGACCTTTTTACTCCTGGACAAAGCTTATAAAAGTCAAAGAGATACAAATGCAAAAGAAAATACCATCCATGTTTAAAAATTATAGTAGGAAATTGGTAAAACCACTTCTTAGAAATCAACCAAAGTAGACTGAAAGAACGCTAAGAAAATAAACTCTTCAAGAATTTAATCCTGGAGATTGAACAAAAGAGATTTCTCTCAAGTTAAGGTGTTTGCACTCATCTCACTTGTCTTTGGGATAATTTCACTATAAAATCTGCTTAGTCTATTCTCGACCATAAGCTTGTGATAGTTCTACCTCTCTACCACAAGAACTATAATTTTGAAAATCAAGAGGACTTTTCAAGGTTGTAATGTGCGGAAGGCTAGATGAATGGATTGAAAAAAAGAAAGAAAAATGAGTACATGCACCGCAATTATTTTCCTCATGAAACAAACACCAACACAACAAACATAATCTAACACTTGTTTTTTAGGAGAAAACTTTCTGAACTTTTCTTACTTTTCTTTTTGAGAAAGCCTTTTGATTATTTATTTTTTCTTTACTCCTTTTTTTTTTGCTTTTCTCAATTACCATACTCTTGTGAGAAAGCTTTCTGTTTTTTTTTCGAATTCTACTATCTACAAAGATCTACTTAAAGTAAGGAACCGGAAATGAAATATTTAAATCACTATGAGGTCATGCGCATGCACTAAAAAATATGGCTCAAGGGGCTAACAATGGTAAGTGTTTAGGTTTTTTTATTTGGGAAAGCAGGGTTTTGAACGAATGCCTCTATTATGTTAACAAAATTCTAGTTCATCAAGCTTTGATCAAGAATTAAAACAAGTTTTAGAGAGATATGGAATTAAGCAGAGACACACAAAAATGAAAGAATTCAGGCCCAAATATCCTTCCAACAAGGTTTAGCATCTCAATTAAACAATCTTGAGGTTTAAAAATGTAAAGGGGTACTTTTCAGCGTACCCTCATTTACTTTGTGTTGCAAACATTGAAAATGAAATTAGCTAAAACCGACTATCATGTAGAGAATGGAAGGTATTTTCAAAAACACTAGGATCGCTTTGAAACTTATAAAATCTTTGAGAAACATGAGGGACAAGAATCTAATTAAGGAGAATTGCTAAATTGAGGCAATTTTAAAAAAACAATTCTGCAAGAGTATGGCGCCACAGTGAAACCAAACGTTCGTCGCAACGAACAATTAAACACACAAACATTGCCGTGGCAAAGAACATGGAGTCCGCACATTGTTGCGGAAAAAAACAACATAAAATTTTGAATCAACTGATTTGCCTCAATCACCAAGGTAAAATTTTAAGATTAAGCATAATTGACTTACACAAACATTTAAATGGTAAAAAATGATGCACAAACCTCCCCCACACTTAAACATCATAATATCCTCAATGTGAAATAATCAGAACATAATCACATTGTGAACAAGACAGGAGATAAAGTGTAGCGGCATAATGAGACAGAAGGGAATTTTATTGGAATGTAAAGCTACTGAGGAAATTAAAAACATAGCTATCTACCTATTGAGATGGTTTCTCCCCCACACTTTTTATGAAAATTAGTACATCAAAACATGGCATAACTAGTCAAAGACCAAAAGTAAATAAGCAAGTGAAGGAGAGAAGGAACCTAATATTTATGGTGGTTTTTGGTTCTCATGATAGAGCTTCAATAGGTGGCCATTCACTTTGAGTTGGGAACCGGTTGCTTCATGTACAAACTCTACCATACCAAAGTTGTGCACTTTAGTGACCAAATATGGTCCATCCTAACGAGTATTGAATTTTCCATGTTTAAATGTGAAAACGAGCCATAAATAATAAGACTTTATACCCTTCCTTGAAGCTCTTCCTCTGAAGTATCTTATCATGCATCAACTTTGTCTCTTCTTTGTAGAGGCGAGAATGTTCATATGCCTCTTTCCTTAACTCCTCTAGTTCTTGCAGTTGCAGCTTCCTCTCCATATCAAAAGATTCTAAGTCTATGTTGCATTGCTTAACTGCCCAATAAGCTTTATGCTCCAACTCCATGGACAAATGAAAAGCTTTTCCGTAGATTAAACGGTAAGGGGACATGCCTATTGGGGATTTGTAGGCTGAGTGATAGGCCCATAGTGTTTCTTCGAGGCGTAGGCTCCAGTCCTTCTTTGATGGCTTTACCATTTTCTCCAAGATGTGCTTCACCTCTTTGTTCGAAACTTCAGCTCGGACATTAGTTTGTGGATAGTATGCAGTGGAAACTTTGTGAGTGACTCCAAATTTGGAAAATAAGTTACCAATCACTCTATTACAAAAATGTGTGCCTCTGTCACTAACCACAGCTTTAGGAATCCCAAATCAACAAAAAATGTTTGACTTATGGAATTTGGATACTACTTGAGCATCATCTTTTCTAGAAGGATCAACCTCTATCCATTTGGACACATAGTCAACAGCTAAAAGGATGTATATAAGGCCAAAAGATGGGGGAAAGGGACCTATGAAATCAATTCCCAATACATCAAAGATTTCGCAAAATAATAGAGGTTATTGTGGCATTTCATGATGTTTTCCAAGCCCTCCAAAACGTTGACATTTGTCACATGACTGACAAAAGTTAAATGAATCCTTAAAAAGGGTAGGCCAATAAAAACCAAAATCTAGAATTTTCCTAGATGTTCTCTTCGTACTGAAATACCCACCACAAACCATTGAATGACAAGCTGAAATTACAGCATCAAATTCCTCATTAGGCACGCATTTTTGGATTACCTGGTCACTACACAGTCTCCATAGATGAGGGGCATCCTAGATGTAATGTCGAGCTTCGCTTTTTAGCTTTTGAGCCTATGCTTGAGACATAAAAGGAGGAGTTAGTCCATTTATAAGATAATTGACGATATGTGCATACTAAGGTTCATTGAAAACTGAAGCAAATAAAACTGAATCAGGAAAAGAATCACAAGGGAGTTCAGAAGAGTCCACTCCCTGTATATCGTCTGGTAGCCTGCTCAAATGGTCGGCTACGTGATTTGTCGCTCCAACTCAATCATTTATCTCAATATCAAATTCTTGGAGAAGCAATTCCTACCATATCAATCTAGGCTTCGACTGTGGTTTCTTGAGGAGCTAACGAACAACTAGATGATAAGTAATTTAACAGATATTGTCTAAATTTTTCTAAAGCAAAAACTATTGTAAACAACTCTTTCTCAGTTGTTGTATAGTTAATTTGAGCTGGATCCAATGTTTTCGAGGCATATGTGATAACTCTTGCTATTTTCTCCTCTCGTTGACCCAACATAGCCCTTATAACATAATTGGAAGCATCACATGAACTCTCAAAAGGTAAGTTCCAATAAGGAGAAACTAAAATAGGTGGGGAAATGAGTTTTAATTTCAATGTGTCAAAGGCATTTATGCAAGAATCATCAAACTCAAAATTTTCATCTTTTTGTAAAAGCTTGGAAAGAGGTAATGCAATTTGGCTGAAATCTTTTATGAACCGCCTATAAAATCTTGCATGACCTAAAAATGATCTGATATCTCAAACACAGGTAGGATAAGGCAAAGAAATAACCTCAATTTTAGATTTATCAACTTCAATCCCCTTGCTAAAAATTAAATGACCTAGCATTATACCTTCATTGACCATGAAATGGATTTTTTCAAAGTTCAAAATCAAGTTCTTCTCAATGCATCTTTTTAAAACTTTTGCAAGACTGAATAGACAAGCATCAAAAGAATCACCATAAACTGTGAAATCATCCATAAAGACTTCCATGCATTCTTCTAAGAAAGGCATTGGCAATTATGACAGGTAATGGCTCATCAGACTCAAGAAAGGCATACTTTAAGGCAGTGGGTAAGTGTTTCAACTCAAGCACAGGAGGTTGCACAACAGAAGGAATCAATTTATGAAATTCAAGAGAGAAAATATCACTCTTTCTTTCCTCCGACGTAGGATCCATCTCCTGGTGAATTATTGCGGCAACGACATGCGCCAATCCTTTTTTGCTTTTCTTCAATGAAGCATTTGTGGTGAGGTACAATGCCTTCAGCTATTTCCTCATCAACATCAGTCTTCGTGATGTCTAAATCATCTGAAATATTAACAAAAAACCTTTCCCCAAGATCAAGCAAATACAATTCAGAATCATAGGAATTCTCTTGCATTTCAACTTCAGGACATGCTTCATTAATAGCAATATCAATCATGTTAACTCCTAAGAGTGAATAGTCCTCATGGGGGTGTTTCATATCCTCATACATGTTAAAACTCACCTGCTGATCTCCTACCTCCATGGTGATTGTACCTTTTTTCATGTTAATCATAGTATTAGCAATCTTTAAGAAAGGTCGACCGAGAATCAAAGAAGTGTCCTGCACAACTTCAAAAGACATGTCAAATACATAGAAATCAGGTGGAAAAACCAAACCCTTGACTAGGACCAAAATGTCTTCTATGATCCGCACTGGATGCCTAAAAGATCTATTAGCTAATTGTAACATGACAGTTGTTGGCTTTAGACTCTTAACTCCTAATGCTGTATAGAGAGACTTAGGCATCATATTCATTGTTTCCCCTAGATCTAACAAGGCCATTCCTATGGTAGCTTTTCCTATTGTGCACGGAATGGTGAAAGATATTGGGTCTTGACACTTGATAGGTATTCGTAGTTTAAAAAGGACGGACACATTTGAACTGACTTGTATTATCTCACTGGGCCTAAACCTTATTTTTTTGGTGCACAAGTGCTTAAGATATTTAGCATAGGCCAGAACCCTTTTCACTAAGTAAAGCAAAGGGAAGTTGACTTCGAATTTTTTAAATAAGTCAATGACATCTTTTTCATGTTTACAGTCAGTCGTCTGTTTTCTCATCATATATGAATTAGGAAAAGGAAGGTCTTGAAGATTTACCTCCTTACCTTGGGCTTCATTGGCTCCATGCTTACTTGATTCCACATGCTCCCTTGTTGTTGCTTATTCCTTGAAGCTCTCTGAATTAGCTCCCTTTATCCTTGATTCGGATTTCTTTTCAGTCAAAGTGATTTTTCCTTAGAGCTTTCGGATTTCTTAAATTTGTCCTTTGTTAAAGGAAATTCTTCATTCTCAATCTCCTCTTCACCTTCTTCCTCATCTTGATTTGTGAACCGCACTTCATTCCTACTGCGAAGTGCTATTGCATTTAGGCTTTTGGGGTTCGTAACAGTGTTTGAGGGGATTATTCCACTACTCTTTGCTTGGTTCTCACTCATATTATTTAACAACTGGGTGATGTAGGAATTGATGTTCTCAGCTTTAGTCTCTCATTATTCCATTCTCTTTTCCAGTGCATCAAATCGAGCTGCGGTTTTAGAGGAATCCTGCTAAATGAGATTGGCTACGCATTGAACTGATTATTATTTGATGTTTTTTTTCCTTCATCAAAGTCATCATATTATGTAACAATTGGTTGGTGTCCTCTTTGGGTGTGACGGTCAAGGCTTACTGTTGGTTGTGGAACTGGTTAGTTGAAGTACCAGCTCCTCCTCCTTGTTGAAATCTGTTTGGAGCCCTTCCCTTTTCATTCCTCCAACTGAACCTAGGTTATGCCTTCCATCCCTTGTTATAAGTAGTGGAGTAAGGGTCCTATTTCTGATTTGTCCGACTTGGATATACTGTAAACACCTCCTCATACCGACTGGGGCAAACACTGGATATGTGCATCACTGACCCACACCTATCACAACTGGGTGCACTAAGATCCGTAGAAGATGTAGTGCGATGCACATTCAAGTTCTTCAACTCTGCAGTGATGAAAGATAGTTATGAACTTATTCTACTCTCCAATAAGTCAACCTTAGACTCCAAACTCTCTATTCTTTTAGATTGGGCTATTGTGGTGCCTAACTCATGCACTCCTCGAGTCTCTCTAACACTGTACTATTGATGATTCAAGGCCATCTTCTTGATCAAATCCCATGCTTTCAAAGATATAAGATCAATCAATGAACCTCCCAATGCCATATTTAACAGACCTTTGTCTTGACTTTTCAGTCTATCATAGAAATATTGCACTAATTGTTCATAAGGTATCTAACGGTAGGGGTATCTGGACAACAGATCTTGGACACGGTTCCAATAGTCATAGAGAGACTCATCATAATCCTGGCGTGTCGAATAAATATCCTTCCTCATCGATGAAGTTCGGGAGGCTAGAAAGTACTTCTATAAGAAATCCTTCCTTAGATTTGTCAAACTATGGTAGGCATTCGCCATACGCCTTGGAAAACTCATCTACCACTCTCTTACTTTTCCTTCCAAATATAGGTGAAAAACCTTCTATAGCACTTGATCAAGCGAAGCTCCTACTGATTTTATACTCTAATAGATCATGGAAAAAGATTGCAAATGCATGTAGGTATCTTCTCTTGTCAGGCCATGAAATTTAGGAAGAGAGTTAATGGGTAATCCTTTCACTTCAAAATTAACATAAAAATTAGGGCAAGAAGCAATAAATGGATGATAATTAACATCAGAAGTTATTGCTTCCCTAATAGTCCTCCTTCTTTGATTCTCATTATTCTCAATTACTCTCTCATTCTCCCTATTACCTCCATTATCATCATTCCTAGGTTGGTTAACATAAAAGTTAGGGTTTCGTAGATAGACTGGGTTCTCGGCCATATTCACACCTTTTAAAGGATCGCTCTCACTACTTTGCCCACTATACTCTTCTTTAACAACTACTTTACTTCTCTCCTTTTCTATTCTCTCCTTTCTAATCTTTCTCAAATGTCTCTCAATTTCAAGAAAAAAGGCAAGAGTTTTGCTTTCTAGGGCATGCACAGGAACAATTTAAAGGAAAATAAAAAGTAACAAAATTTACTCGCAAGCACCCAAAGTCAAATAAAAGATGAGATGTGATGGATGCAAGTGTATAGATGTGTGAAAGTATCTATGTAGAGAAAAGTGTGCAAGTAAAATGTATGTATGAAAAAGTGGCAAAGGAATGTTCAAAACTATGTAGGTGTAAAAATGCTAAGTATGCAAAGTCCAATTGTGGATGTATTCTTTTGTTTGCGTTTTCAAAATTGTAATGTTATGCAAAGAAAATAAAATCTTATACTATTGACAAATATGAAACTAAACTATGTAAAATGAAATCTAGAAGAAAAGGTTCCTAACCTCAATTAGTAGCAAAAATGAGAACAACTAACCTAGAGAACCAATTACTTGGTTCCTCGATAATGATGCCATTTTGATTTGAAGCCTTTAATACTTACCCTTGAAGGTCAAATCAAAAAAACTAATTCCAAGGATTGCAATATAGAATGCAACCTCGGGTCGTCTCACTTAATTGGAACCTAAGGAAATGGACCTAAGCTAGCCTAAATGTCATGGAATGCAAACTAAAGTAGTTAGGAAGGGGGTTTTGTTTCTTTCAGAAAACTGACAAAATTGAACGAATTATAAGAGAAATGTGTAAAAAGTGTTTTTGGATTTTTGGGAATAAGAATTTGAAAGTTAAAAACAATGATCAAATGTGATGGAATCCTCTTGAAAAATAAGCTTTGGCTATCATCATTCGGAATAAATCTTGGTGGAAGTGAAAATCACTAAGTTTCAAATGATAAACATTAAAGAACTCTTTAAGTCCAAGTTTTAATCAATGAACTCCATTTCTTAAAATCTTGTTGAATACGTCTTAATGTGTACAATGGGTAAGTCAATGTAAATAGTCAATTTGGGATCTAGCATAATCTCAATATCAAACACAACTAGGCAAATAAAAAAGAATTAAAAAAATCACAAATAGACATATATGAGACTTTATATAGTTAAGCTCTAAGTTCAACACAAACAAAACCCAATAACACATTAAATGTTCAACACTTGATTAAACTCTAATCAAGAAAAATCCAACTATAAATTACAAATCCTAAACTTAGGAGTTCATAACAATGCAACTAAACATGATTAAATTAATCCCCTTTGAAGCTCATTGATCTCCAGCCATTGCTACATCTTCAAGAGGAAAAGGTGCTTAGCCAAGCATTACTCCAGGAGAACTCACAATCGGAAGCCCACCAAAACCATCCATGGCAGCAGCTGTCGATGAAAGAGTTAATTATGCAAATGGAGGAGAGGTGATGATGGATGTCCGAAGTTTACAGAGAGCGAGGTGTTGTGTATATTATTTATGTATCTCTCCCTGTCGGCTCTTAACCTAATATGGTAGGTTTTTAAACAAAAGATGATTTGGATTGGGTCACACAGTGGGTGAGTTTCCTAAAAATGGTTCGGTTATTCAAAGGTTCACTACGACGAACTTTTCCCGAAAGGTTTTGCTTCATTGCTGGTTCCTTCGCCGCGGTGAAAGAATTAATTTTCTTTGCGGTGAACTTTTCCCGAAAGTTCAGCTTGGATTGCTTCGTATTTCGCCGCGACAAACTTCCTGTTGCGCCTGTTCACTCGTTGACTTCACTTCAGCCTTCCTTGACTCTACATCTTCTTCTTGAGTCCCTTTTCCTTGAGTTTCCTACAATGAAAAATGATAGTTTGTAGTATCAATTGCTCTCAAAAAAGTAATTAGTGTAATTAATACTGATTTGTGACAATTTTTACTCTCAAACTACACAAAATAAAGGTATACAATCAAGGGTCAATTTAAGCATAAAATCTAGAAATATGAGTCAAAAAGTGTAGTAAAAGTCATGAAAATGTCGCCAACTTATATAATAAATTTGGGCTTAATCATATCTAAATACCCTCATATGTGAATAAGAGGGTGTCTTTCCTTGTCTATATTCTCTCTAGAATGTCTAGATCTATGAGGACTAATGGTGTTTGATTAATCAAGTAAACAATTCTGAGTATACATTGAACCTTTTTAACAAATGTTTTGGTCATTCTCTCAATAATGCCATTGTGTTGTGGAGTACTAGTTTCTATCTTTTCATGTCTCATTCCATGCCTCACACAGTAATTTTCAAACTCCTTAGAGGTGTACTCTCCTCCGTTGTCGGTTTGAAGATACTTTAACTTTTTATCTATTTTCCTTTCCATAATGGCATGAAATTTCTAGTAAAACATCAAAGACTTGGCATGAAATTTAACAGAGTGCTTGTTACCTCCCAAAAACTCCTCTTTAGTAGGACCACAAACATTTAAGTGAATCAGCTCTAGTTTGGCCATTTTCTTAGTAGATCTCCTACTATAAGAGACCCTATGTTGCTTTCTTACTAAAAAATGGTCACATGGATCAAGAGGGATGGAAGTATTTGCTAGAATAAGAGATTTATTATTTAGTAACTTGATCCACTTTTGCTCGCATGCCCCAATCGTCAATGCCATAAATTAAGAGAAGTATTTTCTTTAACCATATACATACCTTCAAGCATGTCTTACATAATGTGCAACACGACTCTCCATAGGAAACTATTATAGCTCCCTTCAATAACTTCTTCTTTTCATCGCCATATGTGTGTTAATACCTTTCATAATCAAGTACATTAGTTGATAGCAAATCTAGGCATAATTCGGGAATATGTCACACATCTTTTAAAATCAGGAAGCATCTGGCATTGGTTTGAACCTGAATATCACCCATACTGACAATATTAGAAGAGCTTTGACTACTAATCTTTACATTCCTAAAATCACTGCTTTTTAATTAAAGAAATACTCCCTCTTTGGAGCATAGTGATAAGAGGCACCTATAACGATAAGCCACTCAAAAATTGAATCACTAATATAGAAGCATTCACTAATTGTGTTAATTGGTGACACCTTATCATCTATACTTTAGGCTATTGGAAGTGTATTTTTTTATCGCCATCTTTTTGATGATCTTTCTTTTCCTGACCCTTCTCCCATTTTATCATAACCTTTTAACGTGTCTAGGCTTAGTGCAATAATGACATATCTTGATCTCTTTATCCCATATAGACTTCGATTGATTCTTAGACCTGTCACATACTTTAGGATCTCTGTATTGCTTTTTCCTTTCCTTTCTATGTAAAAGCTTGCAAATTATAAATTCTTATCTCTTTTCTTCTAATCTCTTTATTAAACATGCTCTTTTTGATTACATCGAAAGAGAGCATATCCTTTAGGACTGAGTTGTTGGTGGTCACTCCTAATGTCTCCTAACTATCCAGTAATAATCTCAACAAAAACAAAGCTTAGAGCTCATCGTCAAGAATGATCTTCATGGTAGTCTACTTGTTGATAATGTTTTAGAAATCATTAAGGTTCTTGGACTAATATGTTCTAGGATCTGTTTTAAATTTATAAGCCTTTTAATCAGAGAGGCCTTGTTATGGGCAATTTTTCTTTTGTAAAGACCTTATAGCTTCTTCCATAACTCAAATAGATTAGTTTCTTGAGACAAATGGTTGAATGTAATAATGTCAATCCATTGTTGAATAGTGCCTAGATTTTTTTGCTTCATTTTTCCCCATTCTCTATTTATCATTTTTTTTTGGTTTAGATGAAACATCATCCTTCACATCTCTGTCCACATTGATAGGATCAAATTGATCCTTAAAATACAATATATCCTCCATTATAGATCTCCAAAAAGAGTAGTTTGTAGATGTCACTTTGACCACAGAGTTGTTTCCACTATCCGTAAATAATGGCTTTGAAATTAATCTATTGGGCTCAAATCATAACTACTACAATGTCAATCAAGAAGAATTAACTAGTCTCAAAAAGTCAATCACAAAACCAAATAAACAAATAATATAGATAACAAGAAAATAAATTAAATACTAGATATACTTGAAAAACCATTCAGTATAAAAGGAAAAATCATGAGCCAAACTTACAAACAAATATATTAATTCAAACAGAAACTTACAAGAGTTTAAATATTTTGACCTATTAGCCCTTACTTGAAACTATACTTTAAAATAGTTATAAGTAAT
>JAOTAZ010000004.1:19861994-19877660 GCA_025629785.1 Erythroxylum oxycarpum
AAATAGCGGCCGCTATAATCCGCGATCTGCCGCAAATCGCGGCCGCTTTAGCGCCGCTTTTACCGCGACACCAAACCGCTCCGCTACAAGGGTCTCTGTAGTGGATAGGTGCTGCTCCGCTCCGCTCCTTCTCGATAGCGCCGCGATCGCCCGCTATTAACTACTCTGGTTGGGAAAACAGAAAGCGCCTCTAAGTTCCGTTGATGTTTTAGTCCAAAGTGGCTGATTTAAATTTAATCCATTGAGCAATTGAGCAGAATGTGTTACATTATCATGATAGATGAGAGGTTACTCGGTTGCTTTGTTGCCACTTAGTTGGATTTTCTTCAATCTCTGTTCGTTATGCCATATACTAGATTTTGAGAATTTACTAGAGATTTCAACATTTCATATAACCAGGGGTTTCCTGTTTATGGCTCCTCAATGTTCTTTTTGCACCAAATTTCATCAAGCATAAGCTGCTATATCTGCTATTAGATTTAGGAGTTAGTATTATGTAATAATAATACAAGCAAAATTGAATACCATTGATAATTGCATTTTTTGTCAAAATGTTGGCGGGTGTGTGCTTAAATGCTTCTTAGCCTATATATAAGAAATGAGTTCATTATACCAAATTTGTTATGATATTTTCTACTTTGTCTCTATGTTTATAGGGTTGATGTCTCCTATACTTATTGGTCGAGGTACACTTTTAAAGTGTGGGATATTTGAAGTTTCACGTTTTTGTAAAAGAGAACATCAGCTTTGGATCATAACACCATGGAGATTTGTTTATCAGCCAGTTGTTTTTGCTACAAGCAATATAACTAGGTGCCAGAGGCATCATTCCAAAACAAGAGGTTGAGATCCCATTGCATTTTCTTTGATTCCTAATGAACAAATCTACAAGTATGGTGGTTTTAATATGTAATATTGTTCAGGAGCTTATGTGGATCTTGATATTGAGCAGTAGAGGTGATTGATGGTTTCTGAAACTTCTTATGTTCTTTAATTTCATAGGTTTTACATACCAAGCTATGTCTTCTCAAGTTATTGAAAAGACAGATAGTGATGCGGCTTCTAAAGATATGCAAGACTTGCATGTTTCAACTTCCTATGAAACTGCAATGCAAGCACTTAGTTCTCTTATTACTCGTCAAAAACGTGGAGAGCGTGGATCCATTGGTGGTAAATATGGAAAACTGGAAAGAATGGATATGTATCTTAAGGTAAAGCTTGTTAGGTTTTCTAATCCAATAGGCATTAAACTAAATGGTTGATAAACTAACGGCTGATCTATTTCATGAAGAGTCTAATTTGACCATCTTTTATTTATATACATTTGAGTTGTTTTATCCACTTTCAGGTTTAATCACTAGTATATAGTTGTTTTATGTAATGTCTCATTTTCCTCAAGAAGTGAGTTATCATTATGTGCATGATAAAGTTTTATTTTGAACCTGTTTTCCAGTTTAGGAACCAAAAACAATGATGAGTTCCTTATTACATAGAAGGCTTGTTAGAATTGGAATTTTACATCTTTTTTTCTCTATCTAATGGCTAAAGATTGAACATACAAATTCATGTTGTTGTTCAGATACTAGACTTGGAGGATCACATAGCTGGGCTCAAGATTATCCATGTTGCTGGAACAAAAGGAAAGGTGCTTTATTGTTTGTCTACTGTATTTATCCATTTATATTCCATTATCATCATCATGGACGGAATGTAATTTTGATAATTTGACAACTAGTTTTCAATAAATTTATTGTGGTTAGTTTTTATTTGTAACTCTGGGACTTTTGAAATTCATATGCCAAATTTTATTGTTTAGGAGACAAGGTGCATGAATTCAATATTTGTATGTCCTACCTCAAACAAAGACAATTTTTTTTCAGTTCACATGTTATTTCTGTTTTCATGCTATCATCCATTTTTTTTTTTTTGGTTTTGACATCACTCATCTTCTAATGAAGCACGTCCATGGCATGTTCTTACACTTCCCTTGAGTTAATTGATCTTTGTTTAATGGATTTATGTTATAGGGTTCAACTTGCACATTTTGTGAGGCTATACTACGGGAATGTGGCCTCAAAACAGGGTTGTTTACGTCACCTCACCTTATGGATGTGAGAGAAAGATTCCGCATTTATGGGTTAGTGTTTGAACTCGTCAACATTTAAAATATTTTAACATTGATTGGGTAAACTCAGCTTGTAACTCCTTGCCTTTGCTTAAACTTCAACCTTGTTTATAAATCCCACATCAACAAGATCAAGATATATGATGAATTTTGAAGTGTAAAATCATCAATATCCACTTGTTTGATCTGAATTTATAATCTTGTAGATGCCATCATAAATGTGTAGGAATTGAATAGTTTTTCCTTAGTAAATGTGTTATTTGCTTTTACACTTTGGTTCTATTATTGATGGGGATGCTATGCTTTTTTCTTTCATTTTTATCAATTTGATATTTCATTTTTGTAGTTGAATAACTGGAAACTAACAATGTTATGGAATTTGGTTGATTGATTTGAAAAAGATGTATTGATGTTGAAGCTTGCAGTAATGCAATATATTTTGATTCTATGCAATTTGATCAGGTTACTACTAATTTTATTTGACCCGATTTTCCATCTGTTTGATCTTCGATAGCCATTCTCTTCTTAAGAGACTATTCTTAGGAATTGTATATCCAATGCAATGTGCAAAACCTAATCTTTAACTTAGGGTTAACTTCACTATTGCTCAATGTCTGCACGTTTTGTCTACTTTTAAAAATCTTTTGACACAATTTTTGGTTGATTTTCATTATTTGTCTTTCTAATGTTCTGAAATTTCTGATTGCCAAATTGTGTACAGATTGGACATTTCTGAAGAAAAATTCTTGTTGTACTTTTGGGATTGTTGGAATCAATTGAAGGTACTAGTCATTTTGATATTTTCATGCAATAACTATTATAGGACTGTGTTATGGAGAAATCTCATCTTCTTTACCTGTTGACCCACTTCTGTTGGCACCTTAATAGAAGGAAGAGAGCAATTAAGATTAGCCTTAAAAATTTTCAATGAAATAAAAAAGAAAATTACTCGGTTCTATTTTGATGTGGAAAACTAACTTGTTAATTATCTTTCTTCAGCAGCCAGAATGAGACATCTTAATTGTTTGAATAATCTGTTCGAAAAGTGCAATTTTTGACGCCGATTACATAGACTTCATGAAATTTAGCGTTGGCTTTTGATTTTGCTAGCTGAATTTAATGCAGGATAAAATATGAGCTTTTGGTATAGAGTTCAAATTCTATAAAGAGACTTGGGGCTTATATTGCGAAACCTCAAGGAGTTGATGCATCACACCTTCTAGTTGAAAATTCAAGTTTGAAGAACAATTTGTCCTTACTGATAAAGAGCTTAATACACACATATATATAGAGTTTTAGAATCTTTAGTCAATTAGGCAAGGGTTTCTAACAAATTTAAATCCTATTCTAATAAAAATTCTATACGTCCTAAACAACTAGGATAATATATGTAAAATAGAATAACATATTTAACTTACTACTACTTCTATTTGTTAAGGAATCCTAACATAATCAAATTTCAACCTTTATCTTTGTTGTCAAATCAATTCCCAATCTTCATACCATCAAATTAAGACTTGTGGTTGATAATTTTTTCTCTCTTCTTTCTTCTATAGACTTTAAGTTCTTTTGTAATATAATAGTTATCGATTTTTTTGTGAATAGGTTGTGAACCATTGACAAATATGAAATAATGTCCGATAAAAGTTCATTTCCAGTCAAGAAAACCTGTGCCTTTTTGCTTAAATTTTTTAATTCTAACATTTGTTTAATTTGTAATTTTTTAAGGCTTTTGAAAATGATATGAGATAACTTGATTTTTTTTTCAGTTCTAACAACCAATAAGATAAGCTGAATAGCTTACTGAGAAGGTTAGTTTGTTGTAAGGTCACAATAATCTTCATTTGTTAATGTATTCAACGTTAGCTATTTTTTGTTATTTTACTAATAGTTGAAAAAAGCATCGATATGGTTTTTATTATGTGTATCATATTGTTTTCCTTGATTAATGCAGCTTCATTTTAGTAAGACAGTGGGAAGTTTAGGAAAGCATTTGTTTTGGGATTTAATGTCAGATGTTAGATCTATGTTAACTCGGTGCTTAAAATTACTTTTTAATGATATTTGGGTCTGAAAGTTCATTTTTCTTTGACAAAAGGATTTTAATGTATTATAGACTCTTTCAATTTGAATCCACAATTGACAATTGAAATTTTTGTTGTATTTTTAGGAAGGCATAACGTCAGACATGCCTATGCCTCCACTTTTCCAGTTCCTTACTATCTTGGCTTTCAAAATATTTGTTCATGAAAAGGTTAGTGATATATTTTCTATTTTCAGTTGCATTTTTTGATTTTCAGCATTATTCACTCGAAACAGCTAAGAAGTTGCAATAAGTAGTTCATTTTGTACATTTTCATTATGAATAAATGAACCTAGGAACAAGAGTCTATTTTATCCAACTACTCAACGAGTGTCTATTTGACAAAGAGGTTTATGCTTGACCTTCGGTTATCTGCCTTATCATCCAATGTTAATAGAAGAATATATGGCTAGATGTTTGTTTTCTTATTGTTCTACAATTGGCATATTTTCCTTTCGCATTTCTTATTCAGTTTTCCTTCTAATATAGGTGGATGTTGCTATCATTGAAGTTGGCCTAGGAGGGAAAAATGATTCGACCAATGTGGTATGCAAACATTATTTATGAACAACTGGAACTGACGATAATGTTTTATTGTTTCATTCATGGTTGTTGAGTTGTTGTAGGCAAAGTCCATCTATCAGTTTATGAAGTAAAATCATGGGAACATTGTGATTCTATTTGTATTTGGTTATAGAGTATTCCAATAGGACAAAATTAGGCCAATGGTTCGTTTTGTTGATAAACCTTGCAGATCAAGGAACCCGTTGTCTGTGGCATTACATCGTTGGGAATGGATCATACAGAGGCATTGGGTGTGTCATTGGATTTCTCATCCCTCTCTATGGGTCTATATGAACAATTTGATTCTGAGTTGCACTTTTAGTTTATATATGGCAAATTAGAGTAGGCTTCGAGTTTAAAATTTCAACATTTTTCTTCAATTGTTTCTTTATGCTTATATTTTGTGTTTTGATTATTTGCGATTGAGATCACAAGTTCATGCTTATTGTACTCAGGCAATACCCTTGGACAAATTGCTTCACATAAGGCTGGAATTTTCAAGGTATAAGGTTGTATATAAGTTCCTAAGCAATCATGATAGAGGGTTCTTAAAGCTGGCTTATGTGTGGAATATTTCTGTCTTGCATATTCTAATTGGCAGCATTATTTATCAACTTTTTATGAATTAAATTGTTGTCTTCTCTGCTCCTGAAGCCACAAATTCCAGCATTCACAGTACCTCAAGCTTCTGAAGCAATGGATGTTCTCCAGGAGAGAGCCCATGAATTAGAGGTAAGTATTGTTTGAAGTTCCATACCATGCGTTTCATACATCTGTTGTCAAAGAACTTTATCTCGTCTTGCTTGTCCTCACTGAAAGCAGTAAAAGTTAATTGGAATTTTCTATGTATAACACCCTATTTACAGCGTTTGGGAATTACACAGATAAGACATAGAAATCAAGTTTAATAATACCAGATAAGGCTTATAATTATCCTAGTATGTGACAGTCACCTCATCCTTAATATTCTTAAACACTTCTGTCTTTGAGATCCCTGTTGATCAATGCATATTTGGTAATTACTAATTGTTGATTATGCTTTATGTGTTGATAATTTATGATTTAAAATTACCCAAAAATATGCCAGTGTGTTTAACTGTCCTTTATTAATTAGGAAAAGATATTCTTGATGTTCTTAACATGCTTCAAAAGAATGATCAATTGTATGTTCTTATTGACTTCCCATTGATGTCCTCTTAACTACTTTGAAGTTTTTCATTTTGAAGTTACCATTTCAAGGGCTCTTACTAAAGGGCCAAAGAGAGTCTCTTGAGCAGATGCTAATTTTTTGACTCGTACTGACTGCAGGTTCCTCTGCAAGTGGTAGCACCTCTTAATAGTGTAAATTTGGAAGGCTTTACACTTAGCTTGTCTGGTGATCATCAGTTCATAAATGCTGGTCTTGCTATATCCCTTTGTAAATGTTGGCTTCAAAGAACAGGAAATTGGGACAAGCTATTCCAAAATGTTAGTTTTTGCTTCAGTTAACATCATTTGTGTATGTTGTTCTTGCTGTCTTAAGTCAATCAGTCATCAGACATCAGGCTTTAAGACTCATTTTGCCTTCTTGGTCATTTCAAAGTGAACTGCATGTATCCTTAGTATATTACCAATAAGCATATAGGTGCATTGTAGATTCATTTCACCTTCAAATGTTAAAAGAAGTATTAATACTAGTGTTAACATTGAATGTATTGTAACTCACAAATTTACCTAAAATCATTTATTGAAAATTGAAACATTAGTTCACTTAAACGAGTTTAGTTATTTCTCTGGAAGTGGTGCATAGGAATCTCCTAACTCCTTTTTTCTTCTGTTTGTCTTCACTATATGTACATGTTGGTTTTCTTCTTTTGTTGGCAATTGGAAAAATGATGGAATTTTTATTCACTGGCCCACCCTTGTGCAATGCTGCAGATGGACAAGTGGGAAAGCTATTTGCCAGATGTGTTTCTTAGAGGTCTTTCAACAGCATATCTTCCTGGAAGGGCTCAAGTTGTTCATGATTCTTTTTTACAGTCCTATATATCACCTGAATTAGGAGAAAATACTTGTGGAGATCTTATTTTCTACTTGGATGGGGCTCACAGTCCAGAGAGCATGGATGTTTGTGCCAAATGGTTCTGTGATACCATTAAAATAAGAAAACAATCACAATCAATATCTTCTACTCTTGATCTTCAAATTAGAAAGGAAATTTGGGCAAATGGTTACAACCATCAGGGAAGATGCACCTTTGAAGACATTAACAAAGTATCAAAGCAGGTAATATGTTGATTTTTTTTTCTTTCTTGTCATTCAACAATGATGTTCGAAGCAACTCCTTTCCACTTGTGTTTGTCTTATTACTATGGTTATCTTATTTTTTGCTTACAATGTTTTGATATTTTTATTGTCTAGTTTATTAGCTCCTAACGTTTAGGTGTTTATACTTTCAGATTCTCTTGTTCAATTGCATGGATGTCAGAGACCCAGAAATTTTACTTCCAAGGCTTGTTAGTTCATGTGCTTCTACAGGTATCTAAACTTTTAGAATTTTTTGTTTATTTTAAGAAAATCTTTATTTACTTGTCATCCTTTCTCTCTCAACTACAACTACAACTACAACTACAAAAGAATGAATATCTTATTATTCCATCTTTAATTTGTATTGTAAACATAGCCACAAAAAAGGAACTGGCTAAGGGAATAAGCAATCATTGTTTCTCTTGACAGTTTAGGTCTTTCCAACAATAACAGCACTATCCAATGAGAGTCCCGTTGAGCGCGGGGTTTGGAAGTGTCCAGTAGTATGCAACCTTACCCTTACCTAATAAAGAGGTTATTTTTGATAAACCCACATAAACAATATATATATACACGTATAATAAAAATATACAAATATGTAGTAAAATAAATAATACAATAAATATAAAACAAGGTGTAAAGTAACAATAAATGATGGAATAAATAAATAGATACACAAACTAAAAAGAAGACAGGTGCAAGAATAGATGAAACAAGCCATTCCGAGAGACTAATTGCATTAAGTAGGAAATTGTTTTGGCTAAATAACTAGGAGAGAAGTACTAAGAAATAAAAAAATTAGGTTAAATACAAGACATAAGACTCAAGAAAAATGTTTAAAAGACTTTAGAGAACGAGAATAACGAGAGCCTTAATTCGTATCTTAGTAGACCAAAATTTTCTATTGCGGGCTATGTCTTTGGTAAGCTCGAGTTGAATCATATCATTCTTGATCACTTGTACTCAGTTCTTTTTAGACCTTCCTTTTGTTCTCTTATAGTCTCTAAGTACTATTTTCTTACATCTTCTCACTGGAGCGTCAGGATGTCTTCTTTTAACATACCCAAACAATATAAGTTTGTCTCTCTTAATTTTTTATTAATACCAGTCACCTTTAACCGGTTTCTTATCATTACATTTATGACATTATCTCTTTTGGTAAGGTTACGCATCCAACGGAGCATCCTCATATCTGTTACCATTAGCTTATGACTATACATCTGTTTGATGGGCCAATATTTTGCCCCATATAGCACGGCGAACATAATTGCTAAACGCTAAAATTTACCTTTGAGCTTGAATGATATCTTTTTGTCACATAAAACTCTTAATGCACTTTTTTATTTAAGTTACCCTGATCTGATACGATGAACTATATCTTCATCGATCTCTTCATTGCTTTAGATGATAGATCTTAAATACTTAAAATACTTTTTCCGACGTATATCTTCTGAATTGATCTTTTCCTTCACATTGGAAGCCACCTTATTGCCGGAAAAGTTATACTTTACGTGCTCAGTCTTAGTTCTGCTCAATTTAAAGTCCTTTGATTCTAACGTATCCGTCCAAAATTTTAGCTCGACATTGACACCCTCTTTTGTCTCATTCATTAAAATAATATCATTAGCAAACAACATACACCAAGGCACATTCTCTTGAATATTCTTGGTGAGCTCATCCCTTACTATTACAAACAAAAAAGGGCTCAACGAGGAGCTTTGGTATAGCTCAATATCAATAGAAAAATTTGTTGTTTCACCTCCTATCGTCCTTACTCTGGCCTTTACCTCTTCATTTATATCTCCAATAACCAAAATATATGTCAAATATTCTCTTAATCTCTAAACACCTCCTCGTGATTTTTCTAAATACTTTATGTCATATGCCTTTTTTGTATGTTAAGTATGACTTTCTCTTCATATTACTTTATTCGAAAATTTATTCGCTTTTGATACTGGTGCTCATCTAGCATGATTATCAGTGTTAAAGCTATTTTTGTTTGGTGGTGAACCTGTGATTTTGTTTGCATAGATAGCATCAAAACTTTATTCATTAGATTATAGTTGTTAGTTTATCATTCTCCTTTAAACCCGTGTGAATTGTTCAAAAAGGGAAAGTGGTGATCTTGTAAATCTGAAGCCTAATAGGTTAAAGACAATTTGATTAAGTGGGTTTTCAAAGAGGAACTACAAATGGATGCAAGATAAGTATCCTGTTATGCAATCAGGGAAAAAAAAAATTTCTTATCCTGTTATGTATTTGATTAGTATCAGGCTGATTATGAAACTTGATATATTAGGAAATTAACACATTTGTCTCAGGAACTTACTTCTCCAAGGCCATTTTTGTTCCAAGTATGTCAACATATAACAAGGTTATATCTGGTGGCACAATCAATCCTTCAAATATGCTCAGTAGGGATTTGTCATGGCAATTCAAACTGCAGAGCCTTTGGGAAAAGATTGTTCATGGGATAGGTATTTATCTTCTCTTCCCTTACAAGGCAAGCATATCTTGATTGCTTGTTTATGAGTGTCATTTTTCAGCCTTGAAATACCATATAATGATGAATGAGTGGCAAAAGCTCAGTTAATCAAAATATAAACAATTGAATGATGTGTATCTGTTGAGCAAAGATGTTTGAGGACATTTAATATGTTAAATAATTAAAAACAGCTAGTAGAACTGTGGTTGATGCTATCATGATGGGCAACAGATGACTGGCAGCATTGTAGAAGTTCCTGCTGTTTGGCCGTATTTGATGTTGGCTGTACTGATAATACCCTAGGCAAACAGCTTATAGTGGCTGAGAATGTCTGCAGGTGGGTGATAATCGAATGGTTGGAGAAGCTGGCTGGTGCTGCTATGGTAATAACCAAATGATGGCTGTGACAGTAGGTGTCTGGTAATCAACAGCAACCTGGGGATTTGAGATGATGATTTGTAGCCTCTTACTGGTGGCCAGGGTGTGATCTAGTATTGAGCTTATATAGTTGGATACTGTCTATATCTGGCCAGGGGTAGTAAGCAACTGGCTATCACTGGGAGGTGATGGACATTTGCATATAACTTAACTGGTAAACGTGTTTCTCGTCGGTGACATTGGTTCTCAGCAACAGGGAACATTTAAATTGGAAGTCATTCTCCAATTTCCACCACAATGCTTTCACTCTCCTATGCATAGAAATAAAAATTTGATGTTGACCATATCGGTGAAAATACTGAATGTAATAGAAATGGTATCATTCCAAATGCGGGATCTCTTATTTTAAAGTACATGGAAAACCAGGAAAAGCTGGTTCATCTGGTCTGCATGCGTGGGAGCAGGAGTCTGGTCTGAATATTCTCTTTTTCAAATTCACTAGCTTCCATTTCTATTAAATGAATGCTTCCTAGATAATCTAGATAGATCATGCCACATTTTCCTCTGATGACAAAATTTGAGCCATCTCTGAAACTATTGTGGTCCAAATGGATCAATTAATTAGTAACTCAATTTTTGTTTATTTAATGCAGAAGTAGATCCTTTACTTGACCAGGGAATCATGGACAACGTCAACAACTTACCACCTCCTGAATTCCTTTATGAGGATGCTTCTCATTGCAGTATTCCAGATGCACATTTGGCTTGTAGTACAGTGATTCCTTCATTGCCATTGGCCATAAAATGGTTGAGGGATTGTGTCCAAGAAAAACCTTCCCTAAAAATTCAGGTAAGTCCCGTAAAGTAACATGACTGATACTGAACAACATGCATGAGCGAACATTACTGCCAAAAATGGCGGAGCTAGGCTAGTTGGGAAATTTTTTGGTGATGTGAATGAACTAGAATGGAGTAAATATTCTCGTTCTGATGTCATTTCTGCGGTAATGTTCTTATTGTTGAACGACAGGTTCTTGTCACTGGATCATTACATCTGGTTGGAGATGTCCTAAAGCTACTGAGGAGATGACACGAAGTAATAGATTCTTCGCGGCTAGAAAATGCCCTAAATCCTATAGCTTATTTCCCTTTATTTGATTTAAACTCCATTTTAATGGGGGCACTCAAGTTGTCCCAACATTGTTCTTGGTTTTGATAATTCATGTTGAAAAGCTGTACAATAATCTGTTACGAGCTCGAGTTATTATTTATACCTTTTCTCCTGCGGTTATTTCGCATCCCGACCCTCTCCTGCTATGCATGACCACTAGGTTTCTCAATTAAGTCCTTTTACTGAAATGCTGCTATTCGAGAATTTGCTCACCTAAATTTGTCAACGGTGTACTTCCATTGATGTTTACAAAAGTGAAACAGGCATGTCACATTAATATGATATTGACATAAAAAGTCAGAAGACATGGAAATATATCATGTCAACATATAGTAGTACATTAACGTGAATTCCATCCAAACTACATGGTCATGCCATGTCAATACAATGTTGATTTTTTTTTTTATATATAGAAACGGAAGAGATCGTAGTTGCTATCATTTGGATAAGTATTGGGTAAATTTTCAAATTGACACAATAACCTATAAATTAGTTAATCGGGTATTCCGTATTAGACAAACCTTATATGACAGGTTTGACCGAGAGAGTGTAAATAGGAAATTCGAATGCATAACTTTTTAGCCTTATTTCTCCCTATTTCATGTACATGATTATTAGCATTTTCAATATGTCTATACCTAATCTACCCAAAAAAAAAAAAAAGTCTAATACCTTAATGTTCCAAAGGCCATAAGTATGCTTCAGTTTCGGTGCTGATAACATATGCAACTCTTGCCGCATTGCACTAGTTCTTTACTTTCATAATATAAGCGAATAAGGATAAAAGCGAAGATCGTTTAAAGTGCAAAGCCTCAAACTGAAAATGACGAATTAATCAAACAAAACATTAAACGTAGACATGAAAGGTGTCGTCTGTACGTGTTTTACTCAATTTGTTCCTCCCTCTATTGCTTTTGCTTCAAGAATGGCCTTTTATTGGATGAATTATACAAGATTTTAAGGATTTCATTGATATACTAGTATTGATATGCTTAGGCAGTAAAGCCTGTAAAAGCAATGTATGTTGATCATCAATAGTAACGCATTTCTATTAAAGACGCTATAAAGGCCTTGCGCGACTTCAATAACATATGTAGTACAGCGCTTTTACTTTGAAACCCTTATTAATTTGTATGTTAAACTAAGTGATTTCAAATTGATAAATTCGAAGATAACGAAATATTGTAATTGTTGATGAGGAGCATTACAGAGCATTGTTGTAAGAAAATACTTGTGGAACACCAAAGAGTTTTTATACTTAAAGTTTGGATTGGATGAATAAATCTGGTTTAAAAGGATGTCTAAGATGTAATTCAAGTGTCGAAGAAGTTAAGTTATTCAAATGTTGCTCGAAGTTTCAAAGCAAGTTACAAAATTATTAAGGCGTTAGAGCATTACTAGATTGTGTGAAGCCCCAAAATGGCTTTCACTCTTCGATTGACCCGTCAACCGAGTTTAGCCAACCAAATGGAGGAGTATATCAATCGTATGTCTTGGTTTTTATAGGTCGAGCGGTTGTGATATATTCGAAATATAAAACGATAGTTAAGAAATTTCTAAGACGTACAGCTAACATTTTTATAATATAGTTAGCATAGTTTTATTCAATATGTGAATTTTCATGATAGATTTGAGTCTTAAGTAAGAAGATTGATTTGGTCCTATTATTAGATTTGTATGCAGCTCTCATCACTCATACGAGGATCTATTCATATATATAATCTTCTAAAGTTTGCTACTTCAATTGAATATTTTATATTCGCTACTTCAATTTAATGCCATACAAATTTATGAATAGTTTTTAAGAAAACTATAATCTTGCATTAATCCAAAGAAATCAATCCAAACAATATATTTTGGGGTACATCACGCCTAAATTTATCCCAATTTATCTTAAACTGAATAAAACTAATAATAAACAATAAAGAAAACAAGATAAAAGAATGAGGTTTGATAGATCTTTGAATCTTGATGTTACTTTAACATTTTCTCCACGGTTGATTTCTTTGACCCTCTTATCTTCTCTAGCTTCCGAACAAGTCTTGTCCTCTCAGTAGATGTCTCCTCTTGGACTAAAAGGTTGATCCCTAATCCTAAGGGCTCCTAGTCGCAAGTTCGACCACCGCTGAAGGATTGAATTACGGTTTGATCTTGGACAGCCCCCTAGCAGAGCGGTCACTTCCTCCCGTTACCAGGAGTCGAACCTTGGACCTTGGACTAAATGACCCTGCTAGTTGACCACCCAAGCTACCCGTGCGGGCACAGATGTCTCCTCTTGTCTTTATCCTTTGTATCTCAATAAAATCCTAAAATTTTGACCAATAAGGGACCGACACAGACCTATGGTCCTATTTTCTTCATCGTTGTGCAAAATCCTAATTTTTATAAACGTCATCATCAACATGGGTCTCCAACACTGTACTGTGTTGCTCTCGTATTAACTTATTAATCCTTTTGTCGAGCATTTAAAGGTTCACTTGATGAACATATGTTTGAACTTCATAAACACTAGAAAAAGGGTCCCTATTTGACTTATGTTCTTAATATGAAATATTAACCTAAGAAGCATAATGCACCAGGTTGGAACAAAGGATGAACGTGGGGTTGTGTTCTTTCACGTTCCAAGTTGTCAAAGACGTAGAATGAGCCAGTAGGCTACACAGGGTTAACAAGGTAACGTGCCGGAGTCTTATTACCGAATATTGGATCATGTTGAATCTAAAATCACTTTAAAACTTCTCTAAATTTGCTTCAACTTGTCTGAATTCATTCCCTCTTAAGTTGAGAGCTAAAATAAGGCATCTAAATAAAATATAAACCACATTGAGTATCAATTCCTATTGAAATAATCTAAACATAAGTAAAATACTCTCAAAATCACATAAATTAATTAACACTTATCAAACTTCCTCACACTTAAGCTTATTATTATTCTCAAGTAAATTAATCTCGTTACTTAGGATAACTTTTATTGGTGATATTGAGAAGATAAACTATAATGGAATTTATTCACAAGACATTTGGCTTTCAACATGATCCTTTTTATCTCCATAACTGCACATTTCTTACAATCAACCATACTATTTTCTGAGGTATGTAAGGTTTTATCAACTCCCTCTAAATACGTCTTCTTCATAAAACAAAGAAAATTGATTAGACAAAAAAACTCACTACCTCTGTCCATCATAAATACACATTATGCATGACTTTTGGGCTACTAGAAGAAATAATGGGATGATTTATAAACTGTTTATGAAATCTATAGATGAAGATAGTTAATGTGAATGATATTGGTTGCCCTAGTGTCATTTATTTTTTGCGTTCGTTTATTAAGTTTCTAGGTCAGCTTAAGGCAAAAGTGAAATTGCATTGAATTGCCTATACTTGAATTGATTTCTCACTTAACTCGATGTATTTATACATGAGACTGGCATACGGTTTAATTAATATATGCTTTTTGGGAATTTTCAATGCTTTGATAAGGAACATTTAATTAAATTGATTCTGCATTTTAATGTTACAAAATAAGGAGTATGAATTAATCATGTCAGTTAGCGATGGATATTACCTACGGAAAACCTTTGGATTCCGTCGGTAATATAAATTGGTGACGAAATCTACCGATGGACAAAGGCGTCGTAAAAACGACCATAGGTAAATTTACTGATGGACATTTTATGTAAATTTCATGATCTTATGGTTAATGCATAATTTCAGCAGCTATGTATTATCTGTGTATAATATTTTGATTTATTTATATATTTAATTTGTTTAAACAAAAAGTTGATTGATAATATAAAATTATCTTAATTGATAACAAAAATATTAAATTGTACATAATAAGTATTTGTAATTCAAACGAAATGACTACAAATACATCATTGTCCTGGTGATCGTGGATGCTCTGAGGTGCTACCCCTCCCTTTTAAGTCATTCACCTCATTACGGAGCTTAGCTATGTACTCCATCAATGTCTGCTCTATGCTCCAAAACTTATTGACTTCATTAGTTGTTGACCGTCTACTAGATGTTGCTGTACTGGACTTGAAATATTATGAATAACATGTGTTCGCAAATGAACATAACCCAAATATCTTTCTACGATCCCTACCACCTGCTACATCAAGATACGTTTGACTCTCATCAACAACTTGTTCATGCTAAGACTGTCTTTGAATGCTTTCTTATAATTGGTCCTATTAGGAGACAATGTTTATATTAATATCTGTGTATTATCTTATTGACTTCATTAGTTGTTGACCGTCTACTAGATCACTACAAGAAAAATAGAGATTAACAACAAAAATTACCGACGGAATGTGTACAAATTTCGTCGGTAAGCTTATTTAGTGACGGAATTTACTGACGGAAAAAAGTGTCGGAAATATGGCTGTCGGTAAATTTACCGATGGAAATTGTGCATACCGTCGGTAACTTTACCAACAGTTATTTCGTTCGGTCGGTAAATCTCTGTCAGAAAAATTACCAACGGAAATTTTTTTCCATCAGTAATTACCTACAGATTTTTTTTCCGTCGGTAATTACCTACGAAATTTTTTTTCTGTCGGTAAATT
>JAOTAZ010000004.1:19879280-19890182 GCA_025629785.1 Erythroxylum oxycarpum
ATCCACCACAGTTTTCTAAGCAAATAATAATTGAGAGAACCGTCTAGGTCACTCACCAATAGCTTCCGAGCTAATGCGTTGAAGTTTTGACAACGTTGGCGGGTTGACGTTTCAAACGCGCCTCTATAACAGTCAACATATATAAACATTACCAAATGTATAATTAGAAATATTTAATAATGCACATGTAGCAAAACAAGTGACATGTGTCCAAGTTTAAAGCCTTCGCCTTGATTCCTTCATTTAACTAGTTCCATACAAAGTCAATTTCTAGTCTAATTATCCCCAAATTTTCAATGGCTCAATTTCATAAATCTTAACATCATGTATCTAATTTTCAGTGCCAATAGACAGTAATTTCTACTACCGGTAACAATCAGTCTATCACTTGACATTTTTTCTAGTCCGAAAAAGTATTCCGAAAATTTTCCAAATTTTTTTTAAAATTCTCCAAAAATTCAAAACTCTCAAAGACCCTCTCTAATCAATTTTCCAAACACAAAAAAATCACATTTTTCATAATAATCACATTTATGATTAAATATACTGAGAAATATCATGAATGCATGTACAGTCATTTTAATATACAAAATTCATTATTCACATGTAAATATATGCATGAATATGCTAATATAATTTTAAACATTCATAACCCGTTTCAAATGACTATTCCATCTTTTTCATCGGTAATGGAACGTTACACTATTGTTATGATACCTACCAAAAAAAATTGGGAAAACAAAAAGGGATCCACTTTTTTGATTTCCATATCTTTTATTTACATTCAACTTTCAATTCCATTCCATTCCTTCTTTTATCAACCTCGTATCAAGCTGGGCGTGAAGATTCTGTCAGGTAAAAGTAAACTACTCTAAACTGGAAAAATGAAATAGAAGGCGGAAACAGAACCGTATTTGGCGGTACTTTAGGAGTGAGGAGTGTGAAGTCATGTTAGTGTTAGAAATCGAAGGTGAAACAGAACCGTATTTAGCGGTAGTTTAGGATTGCGGAGTGTGAAGTTGTGTCAGTGTTTCTGTCAACTTTTAGCATAAAATAGACGAGGTTTGCCAATGTTACGGCAACAATCCTTAAAAAATGAATGCTTTTCAAGCATTGCACTCAACTCGCTACACTTTTCTTAATATCTGCACCGCCTCCAGGTTCATCAAACTTATATTCGATCGTCAAGCACTTTTTAACATAAATATATTATCTCAATTTGGATGAGAAATTCAAGATTTCATTTTTGTTGCTGTTGTCCCTGTTGTTGCAGAGTTGCAGTGACGCAGGAGAAACTGAGGGTTCCGGTTTTAGTTTCATTGAGAATGAGGTCAATGGTCTCAAAGCGACCGCTTTCAAGTTCCGAACCGCCGGTTGTTGAAAGCAAGAAGTGTAAGAAACTTAAAACAAACCCTGATTTCAACCAAGTCATTGTCAAGGTTTGTCTTTTATTTGCTCTAGTTTTGCTTTTCAGTGTTATGGAGCCACCCATTGCTTTGTTTTTTCTTAATTAATGAAAATAGGAAACTTGTTGGAAAACACAATCAACTGAAATTCAAAGCTTCAGGGATGATCCGAGGAAAATTGACACAATGACATGTCAAGAACTAAGAACAACGCTGAGGTGAAATAATTGTGCATTCCTGATGTTGTGGTTCTTACTTTAGTCACCTCTCCATTGATTTTTCTGAATATCTTTTCTAATATTTAGTTGATTACTCTGGTTAGCTTCTTTAGTCGAGGAATTTCTAGGACTTGTGTAACTAAACTTTTATCAATGTATGTTCGCCTTTGGTGACCAGATGAGCTTATATTACCTATTGTAGTACTTGCAATTTGTGGCACTGTAATGATATGAGTTTTCAAGTTTTCAGGAATGTTGGAATCCCTGCTAAAGGTCGCAAGTCAGACCTCATATCAGCACTAAAATGTTTCATGGATAAGCAATTGGATGGTAACATACATTACCCTTGAAAAAGGTCTTATATTTCTTTTATGATGTTTAGGTGTTCCAAATTTTTGTTATGTGGAAAATTACTGTGAACATCCTTTGGTTAAAAGACATGTTTCTTTCCTTTTTATGATTTGATGTTATGTAGGTGGAAGCTCTCAGAAAGCAGAAGCACAAGACACTTTTGTCCCTGGAGAGCAAGTTTTGTTGCAAAAGAATATTGGGAATGCATCTATTGAAAGTTTTGATTTCAAAATTGGCACATTTGAGGGTAGTAGAAATGTGCAACAATCCCTTTTCGAGGATAAACCTATCGAAGAAGATATTGACACTATCACTAGAAGAGGTAAATTTTAAGTTAAAACTGATATTATTTCAGGTTGATTACAATCACTTTTATTCTCTCTAGATTTTTACTTTCACTTGCCATAATATATCGGTTTATTGCACTAGACCCCTTGTAGTTTGACCTTTGTTTCATTTCATTCATACCTTAAAAATATCACTTATCCTCTTGTGGTATTGTCACACAACTTCCTCCATGATACGTCGTTAATTTTTCTTCTATTCATTAACTCCAAATTACTTTGTATTATGTTGTTTTGTACTAAAAAGGATGAAAAACTAATGAACTATGATGGAAGTGGTTGTGTGATATCTAAAGAATACCATAGGAGAGTAAGTAATAGTATTCAAAACAAAAGGATTGAAATAAAAAAAAATTCAAACCACAAGGAGTCTTAGTTTATTTAGTCTTAAATCTTTTGCTTTCTCTTCTTTGATGTTTGTGACTTTTGCAATTCTTAAGTTAGTATTCATTACACCAAACAACCTACTTTTTATTTTATTGCTAGTTGGGAACGATTCTCAAGCACAGCGAAGAGTATCTTCTAGTGGTGGTAGTTTAGATGCTAAAGCTAATGACATTGCAATGGAGGCTAAAGCTGAGCCTTGGACAGTTCTAGCTCACAAGAAGCCTGAAAAAGTCTGGGTTCCATATAACCCTCGAATCATGAGGCGTCCACCTCTTGCTAGGGACAAGAAGTTTGTTAAGTTGTTATCTTGGAATGTCAATGGCTTACGAGCACTATGGAAGTCCAAAGAATTTTTTGCCCTTGAGTTGGCCCAAAAGGAGAACTTTGATGTGCTCTGCTTGCAAGAGACCAAACTGCAGGCAAGATTTGCTTGTTAAAGGCTTTGTAATCTTATTTTAAAATTTCCTCACCCTTCATCATACTTTTTCTTTGTTGGCCTTGATTGGCAGAGTTGAGTTTGCTAGTGAACTAGTATTTATGTTATGACTCTAATTTAATAGCATAGATAGTGAGTTAATTGCCTTTTCTAACTTTTTAAAACAGGAGAAGGACGTAAACTCCATTAAATCCCTGATTGATGGTTATGAGAATAATTTTTGGACATGTAGCCTTTCCAAACTTGGGTATTCTGGTACTGCAATTGTGTCTCGGGTATGCCTCTTCTTTCTTTAAAAGGTTCCTATCTTTTTGTATCTTGTTTGGAGTTGCTTCATCATTTTCTACATAAAATATCTGGGAGAGAAAGAGAGAAATTGGGAGGGTTGTGGTTGGTATGAAGTTGTGCCTTGTTTTACCCAAAATGGTCATATTTGTTGTCATGTTATTCATTAAGTTATGCAACTAGGCATTCGTAAGTTCTTGAGTATCAACTTTGTCATTTAGGATATCAACATTCTCTTGTTATATGTCCTTAGGTCTTTTATATTGAAAATTCAAACTGTGATAGAATTATGGTTTTAGGACTTTCAATGAGGCTGAATTTTGAAGATTTGATCATTTAGCTAACCTTTTATGTAATTCATTGAAGTCTATACTTGTGTATATGACAGATAAAGCCACTTTCAGTTAGTTATGGTCTTGGAATTCCCGATCATGATAATGAAGGACGAATTGTGACAGTAGAGTTCGAATCCTTTTACCTTTTAAATGCCTACGTTCCTAATTCTGGGGATGGCTTAAAAAGACTGGTAAATTTATCTTGTTAATACTATAAACATTCAATGTTTCAATGTCAACATAATATGTTAGCTTTAAGGTGGATTTCCAGTGGACTGACTTCTATAATGGTAATTATAGTCATACAGGATTACACAGTGGGACCCGTCTCTTAGCAATTACATGAAAGTAAGTTTTTTTCTTTTTCCTTTCAAATGTGTGTTTAATTTTGAATCATCTCCAATCACTCATCTATTAAATTTGTTACATAACTTACGCATTATGTTTTTAGGGTAGGGTTGTCTTGGTGCCTTGATTATTTGATTCAAGACAGATAGAGGTCAACCTCTATGCTACTTGAAAATTGAAACAAGAATACTATTGTATGCTATAAAGAAGTGAGAAGTAGGCGAAATATATAATAATAGATATGTTACATATAGATTTACTAGCTCCATATTAGCTACTCCTATAAATCACTTGTAAGGTTTATGAAGAATATTTATCACACTTATTGTTGAGGAATCACTAAAATCTATGAACCACTCTTAGATGAGAAAGCTTCGCACTTTTACACGTGTAACTTGAAAAACCTCTCATTGAGTCCTATGTATAGACTTCTCTTGATCCTAATCCTACTTAAATAAGGGATCTACTAGGTACTGTTAAAATAATTAAATATTATTTCATAATATTCTCCCTATCAAGACAGTTATTAAAGATATTATTTCAGTAACTGTAAATAGTTATTACAAAAGCAGTTATTTCTGCTTTTATTAGAGGCAGTTACCAAAGCAATTATTTTTGCTTTGGTGAACCGTGTACTTTTAATGACACAAAGCATTCTTTGTAGTTTATTGACACAAAGCATACCTATTTCAGATTATTTACACTATTTCTCTACATTGTATTAGATCTAGAATTTTTGTTTAGTGGGGGCTAAGTATTTAGTTAATGGAAAAAATTATCTTTTCAATGTGGTCAAACTAAAATTAGTGCACAGATTAGTGAGAAAAGAATGTCTTTTATGCTTTGATGGGAAAAAATTAGAGCTACTACAGGATTAGGAGGGAAAAACATAATGTTTAATCCTTCGTATGCAATAAACAGGCATGTCCATTTTGCCGGCTACCTTAGTGAGATGCATTTCCAAAAGTCCTGGAGTGAGTATGACCTCTTTGTCATGACCCTTTAGCTTTTGAATATTTTGACTAACCTTCTTAAACAACATAACGCAAATGATGCTATGCACCACATTCCGGTCCTCTTTTTCTTTTATGACGTACCTTTTATACGCCAAATCGCGGTGCAATTGGTATGCTTAAGGGTATTGGGGTAGATGCACGGGTTAAATTATTATTTTCATTTTTTTTAAACATGTTCATTTAATTGAATACATTGTTGGATATTAGACTTATTTTATACATGTAGCAAAAATTATGTCAACTTGATTTTTATGTGTTATTAATATAGACCTTTATTTTTGTTTATTTATTATTTTTTAATTATTTTTCCCTCTTCATGTGGATCATTTGGAAACAACTTCTGTACTAGTGAGAGGTAAAGTTGCGTATTACTGGAGCCCCCTAGACCTCGCATGTTAGCAGGATTTCTGCGGGATGTTGTTGTTGTTATTAATATAGACCTTATCTTAATGTATTAAATATTTTATATTTTTTCAATTAGTCTAGATGAATATGATCGGTTCATGTGTAGCTTATCAGACTAATTAAGTTCTTGACATGTTCTTACCACCTTGAGTTAGAATCAGGGGTAGGAAAAGATCCAGTTGAGGTAAAAACAGAGGAACTGATATAGAGATCAAGGGCAACCAAGGAAGAATAAGAGGGAAATAGAGGGATTAGAAGAATCATAAGAACAACACTCAAGAATATCAAGGAAATATAATGGTAGATTAGGGAGCAGAAACTAGAGAAGGGGAAATTAAAGATGGGCAACAGAATTGCAGAAGAAGACTTATGAGAATGGTGGAGAAGAAACATAAAGTAGGTTTGGAAGAGCAAGTGAATACCTGAATTTCAATAATGAATGAATTATTCCGAAAACTTTCTATAACAATAATGAAGGCATCTATAAAGACGGATCTTTATAGAGATAATATTTACTACGACCTTAAAACTGTAAGTTCTAATTAGATTTTAACTAAAAGAAACTAAGCATACTTTCAAGTCATATTTAGTTGGAATTCTAATTGAATGGTCTAACATCATCCTTCATGATGGTGATTTTGGGATTTGTTAATTTTTTTCTTAGGATATGTATCACAAAACTTTTTCCAAGCTAGAAAAGTCTTATGTTGCTGGTTTGTAGATTGATGAAGTTAAGATGTCAACGTACAAATCATCTTTATTGAGGTTGAAGAAGTCCTTTAGTTTGAGCATTTCTCAACAGAACTTTTCCCGAATTAGAAGAGTCTTTCTCCACTACGTAGGTTGTTAGGTGTCTATCTCTTTTTGCTTTGTTGACTCGGCAAGATGTCCTTCAGATAGAAAATTGTAACTACTACTAGTAATTGGTTGCTTATTTGGAACATACTTGAACTTAACACCCACATTTTGTGAAAGGAGGCTCGAGTATGAATTTCTTTTGGACCTCATCTAACAGCTTAAGCTTTTGGATTTCATCATTTTGAAAATAACCAAGCTAAGATTACTATGATTACTCATGCATCAAATATGCTATAAGCCTAAGTGTGTATATTGTGTTTAATAGAGCAGAACTATTTGTATTTGTCAATTTGGTTGACTATCTTCTTTTGGGGGACAGTTAAGAAGGCAGCCCACTGTATCTTACAAATGCAGTTTGATTGAAATAATTTTTGATGACTGACGTCAATAGAAGTGCCTGTTGGGTCTTCCATTGAAAGATTGGAAAAAAAATTATTGGACAGAAATTTGGAGCTAATTTGACTGATTTATGTCATTTGGAAAGCCGTTATGATTATTAATCTCCTCTGTGTTTTCATACTGTTATCCAATAACCACAAATTAGTATAGGTAGTATAATCTTTTACCATATAAGATATGCACAGACATGTATGAAGTTACTTTTTCATAAATTTGCATTGCTGTTGTAATCAATTTGATGGTCTTTTTGTACATTGGTCTGTTAAAAATTCAGGGTAATGATGGTGAAGATGTGATTAATAATTTACGCAATGGAGCTGCAGTTGAAAATGCTGTTGCTAAAATGCAAGAAAGAGGGTTTTCTAATACACGCAGATCTAGGCATCGTTTGACTCCTGGAACTGTTAAGTTTGCAGCATTTCATGTTCTCTCTCTTGAGGGAAGCAATGGTCTGACAATACTGGAAGTTGTGGACAAGATTCAGAGATCTGGACTGAGGGATCTTACAACAAGCAAGACACCGGAAGCTTCAGTTGCTGCTGCGTTGTCTAGGGATACAAAACTTTTTGAGAGAACAGCACCATCAACATATTGTGTACGTCCTGCCTATAGGAAGGACCCTACTGATGCTGATGCAATTCTTGCTGCTGCCAGAGAAAGAATCAGAGTATTCAGTGGTTTTGCAGATGGAGAAGACGTTGAAGATGCTGAAAGAGATGAAGATTCTGAAAGTGATGGGCCAGATGACCCGGAAGTTGATGACTTGGTTACTGAATTAAAACCCAAGGAACAGGCTTATCCGGAGGGGAATGAATTTAATTCTGAAACTGCCTTCGGAAACCGAAAAGAGATTAATGAGGTTTTAAGAACTCCCAATGGTGTCGATGATAATGAAAAAGTGCATGCTGAAGGCTTAAATGATACTAAGGATGTTGATACTTCTAGTGATCAATCTGTTGGGGTTGCTGAAGTCTGCACTAATCTTGATCAAGGGGATAACGTTGATGAAAGTAATCTTGGGGAACCTTGGGTTCAGGTACTTATTGAAGCAAATTATTCTGATCTGAGTGTTGAAGAGCGCCTTAATGTTCTTGTGGCGTTGATAGGTGTGGCAATTGAAGGTAATTCCATACGCATTGTCCTTGAGGTATGACCTTTTCTCTATTAGTGCAAGTTTAGAGTCATGTTTTTTGCTTCTTGGCGTACTGACATGAAAATTTTCAGGAACGATTAGAAGCTGCAAATGCTCTTAAAAAGCAAATGTGGGCAGAGGCACAGCTTGATAAGCGTCGAATGAAGGAGGAATACATTGTAAAAATGCATTACCCACCATTTGTGGGGAACAAGATAGAGCCTAATCTTACAATGTCCACTTCAGAGTGTAAGGAAAGCTCATTCATTAATGACGATGAGAAATCTAGTGAGTTGCCACTTAATATGGTTCAGCAAGAACAGTTAAGTGTCTTGCAGGGTATCAACAATCATCTCAATAATATACCTTCTGAGAGGAATGTGGAAATTCAAGATTCCTCTGCTTGTCCAGATAATCTCTCCAACCAACAATTAGGACAGGTGGCTGAAAGGTCACGCTCTCAACTGAAATCCTTCATTGCTCAAAAAGCAGAAGAGATGTATGCCTATAGATCATTGCCTCTTGGCCTGGATCGCAGGCGTAATCGGTACTGGCAGTTTACCACGTCGTCTTCTCACAACGATCCTGGATGTGGCAGGATATTTGTTGAGTTACATGATGGTCGTTGGAGGCTTGTTGAAACAGAAGAGGTTTTTTTTAATATGATTAATACATATTTTCTTTTGTTACATAACTGCTTGTCTTTGAATGTGTTTTGATAGTATATGATCTTAATCAAGGTTTATGCTTCCAATATGTTGTGTAGCTGGCAAATCCTCTAGTTGGCACAACATTTGTACTGGAAGAAAAAGCGAGAATCATATGCTATCTGCAAATTCTTTTTCTTTTCACCTTTTTAGGGAGATTTGTTTGCTAATTGGTATATGAGTAGGTCAAATGAATTATTTACATTGTTTATTTTTTGTCTGTTTCTTGGAATGCCTAATATTTTTATCCATCTTGTTGGCTATATGTTGCTTGGTTTTGATTGTTTGTTCAACATTTGCATTCAGGGTTTTGATTCTCTACTGGCATCTTTGGATATACGAGGTATTAGGGAATCCTATTTGCATATGATGTTACAGAAGATTGAGGTTCCTTTTAAAAAGGTTGTCAGGAGGAACACACAACAAACTTACATGGAGAAGCAAAGTGGAGACCCGATGCAACCAGAAGCAGTTGGAATTACTTCTGATTCTGATATCAGTGCTAATATTGACATCCCAAGCAACTCGAAAAGTGTTGCAGATTTGGATATGAATGCACCTTCGACATCTTTCAGAATTGAGATAGGAAGGACTGAGGCTGAGAAAAATCATATCTTCAAGAGGTATCAAGATTTTGAGAAGTGGATGTGGAAAGAATGTGCTAATCATTTGGTTTTACGTGCCATGAAGTGTGGGAATAAAAGATGTGAACAGATCCTAAGTGTTTGTGATTACTGTCATGATATTGTTTTTTACGAGGACAAACAATGTCCTTGCCATAAGACATATGAAGCATCTGGAAGCAACTTGAACTTTTGTAATCATGAAGATAAACATATTATGGACAAGGATAGCTCTTTGTTTGCTTCAGCCTCCCCACTCGGAATCAGATTACTGAAATTGCTTTTAGCCTTAATCGAGGTAAGTGACGATTTTAGACAGCTAAAAACATTGAGTTGTAAATTATAGCTTGATGATTTTAATGATCTGTTCTTTGCTTCCGTCCTCCTTGTTTTGAAGCAGTTTGTTGTTACATTTTCTGTGTGCTTGCAGGTGTCAATTCCATCAGAAGCTCTTTTACCTCTTTGGACCAATGATTATAGAAAATCATGGGGTTTAAAGCTGTGGTACTCAGCATCAGCTAAAGACCTTCTTCAGGTTTATGTTGGCTTTATTGTTGTGTTTCCTTTTAATATTTTTATGGCATAATACATATATGAACAATGTTTTATCACTATAATGATGAGTCGGCAAAGCATAAACAAAGGTGCAAGGCCTCCGCAATACTCCTGGGAATTATGGCAGGCTTGAGAAGCAGACAAGTTCTTAATTAGAAACTATCTCTTGGTTTGCTATTACCTTTCAGAAAGTTTGTCTTCTTAATTAGATTGGAAAAGTAGTTGATTTTTCACGTAATCTTAGGTATATTAATACTACATATCTTATCCTAGCTAAAGCAGTCCTCTAGACATCCAAATATGATCTAGTGAAGTCTTTTTTGGCACTATGACTAGAAATCATTTGTCAAACATCAGCATGAGTTGTTTGACTTTATAATAAAGCTAACCGCAAACCAGCACTTTCTGTGGTTATTTAAAAACTATTTTATTTTTATATTTACTTATTTATTCTATCTATCAAATGCACTTCTATGATTAAATTAAATATTAGATGACAAATAAAATATAAAGATACACTCATTTTATGTCTATTTATAACAAAAACATAATTACATTAGCTAAACTAAAAATGAAGCTGAAAAATCATTGCTACTTCTATGACTTCTATAATCATAATATTATAAATAAGAAACTAATAGAAGGTATTTCTTGTTATGTTTCTTTCATCACTTTTGTAACATAAAACAATATAAGACTATAAATCTATTTCTAGAAAAAAGTGATCCTCCCATCTTTTTAATTGGTCTTTTTTTTGTTAATCTTTTGTATCTTAAAAGGTTAATGTAGTTATAATTAAGAGGATGATGTGATTTGAGAGAATTCATTAAGTAACATAAAGTATTTTATTTGAATTTTCATCTATTATCCCATGTGGTATTTAATTGAGTTAAGTCCTTTTATACATGTTAAGATTGCTATAGTGAAAATTTTATTATAATTAATTTCATATTTAAGAGTTAGTGTAATGTTAAAAGATTACAAAGCCAAAAAAGAATCTTATTTAATAATTGATTAATAAATAGTTAATTCTTACTAATTAATGTTTAATATTTTTATATAACCACTGACTGAATAATAAGTCAATTAATTAAATT
>JAOTAZ010000004.1:19890282-19900476 GCA_025629785.1 Erythroxylum oxycarpum
TCAATTTATCCCTAATTTTTATTTAATGTTTAATTGTTATCATTAATAAAAGTATAGTTACATTGATATTAACAATCAAACATGTTTTGCTTTTTGTTAAAAGTAAATAAAATAAAATAGGGAGAACGAAAAAATAGTGACAATAAAAAAGTAGAAGTGAAACTGAATAGCCACTTCACGAATTGTTATTATATTCTACTACAACAAAAGTTCTATAGCTCCTTTATCTCCCCCTTTCCCCTTTAATATAGAAACATTCATTTCGACTTATTTGTAGTGTTTATATTATATGTGCCAGATATTATTTGTTAATTAGATATGACAGTGATGCACCATGTCTGGTAGGAACTTACTCCATTTTGCACTTCGTGTGGACTATGCAGGAGTTGGAAAAGACAAAGCCTGTCATTTTGAGTGGTGATCTGAATTGTGCTCATCAGGAGATAGATATTTACAATCCTGCAGTAAGCCATTTTCAGTTTAGTGTTGTGCATGATTGAAATAACTGATATTCTGACATGCCATAATACCATCAAGAGTTCATTTACTTGTCATTTTGGATTTGCTATATACAATCTTGAGAGGATTAGGTTTTTATCTACATGTTGTAACAGAGCAATAAGAGAAAGGATTTTAATTTTATGGGTTTATAATGGTTGACACTTGACAGCTTTTTAGTCACTTTGATCATTCTCTGTCTATATCAAATAGCATCTTCTAATTTGCTAGCTTTGCATTTGGTAATTTTTGTCAAAGTGTTGGTTTGCTGGAAATTTGTTCAAAAGAATGTCATTTTCTTAGTTGTTCTTGCCATTTGTTAAAAACTAGAGATTGCAATATCCCACTCTAGGTGGATAGATATTTCTCCGTCCACTTTACGTTGACACAAATGTAATGCAGCTTGTAAAATGATCAGGGGCATGTTTTCCGGCCTCTTTAGAATTGTTTGGTGTGGATTTTAGATTTTAGATAAATTTTGTATTGTGCGACATATATAATAACTTAAGGTGCTGTATTTGTCAACTATAGTTGTTGTGATAGTATATATGAATACCATCTTCCTTTTTGAGCGTTAGGTGAAATGAGGGAATGAGCGCAGAAACAAACTGTTTATTCCAATTCCTTATAGTGCTCTGCTATGTTGAATACAGGAGCAAAATAAGTAGTTAGGGATAATAGGATCTTTTTTTGTTCCATTAAGCGGTAACATATGGAAATTTCTACAAATACTGAAATATATGAATGAGAGGGCATTCTACTCACCGTCAGTGCAGCAAACAAATCAGAATTTTATGTATTTGACTTTTTAATTTTTGCATTAAATCCTAGGGAAACAGAAGAAGTGCTGGGTTTACAGATGAAGAAAGACAATCATTTGGAGCAAACTTCTTGTCAAGGGGATTTGTGGATACATTCAGAAGACAACACCCCAATGTTGTTGGTTATACATATTGGTCCTACCGGCATGGACTACGCAAAACTAACAAAGGTATCTAATCCAATACATTCCTTAATGTAATTTATTTTATAATATGCATCCTCAGATTTTTGAACCACCTCCTTAAAAGATAATTGAAAAGTAACATCACAAGAATGCTGCAGTCTAGTATGGAATATTTTGAGAATGCATTTTATTGCAGGATCCTTAATTCCCAAGAAAGTATAGGATGCCTTAGAAGTTAAATGCATTGTTTACCTAATTCTTGTCAACTATAAAGGTCGATTCTTAATATTTTACTGTACCTGGAGTTTTAGAATTATTTTCAATCTTATTTAATTCAAGAATTTTAAACATTTACCGTACCTGAAGTTTGAGAATCATTTTCAATCTTATTCAATTCAAAAATTTTTAACAGGCTGGCGACTTGATTACTTTCTTGCATCCGAATCCATAGCAGACTATGTTCATGACTCGTACATTCTTCCTGACATTCTTGGTAGTGATCACTGTCCTATCGGCCTTGTGCTCGAGCTTTAGTTTGGCTGCAGATGTAGTACAAGAAGGCGGAAACCAGGATTGAGATGACACTGTCATTTACATAAGTGCATCAGCAGGGAATTCCATTAAGCTTAATCTTCTGTTTTTGTTTTTGTTTTGGTTTTGGTTTTTTTTTTGGTAGTATGCCAAAAACTGATTTTAATGAGCATAAATCATGTAAACTTAGGCCACAGGAAGCTAAAAGTTGACAAAGTGGATGGTTCTCTATTAATGATGGGTATTTTAGGAACTAAAAAGTATTTCCAATTTATTAGCGAATGACGTATGATCCAACATACTATAACGCTGGTGCAATCTTGTGTAGTTATTTATTTGGATATTACAGCTTTAATTTTCTAGCAAGTAATAAGCTTTATTATAGCCAAAAAAGAAAAGAAGAGAGAGTGCATCACAAACAAAAACATGTTTGAAAGATACAGCTCAAGCAGGGAAGGGATTTCTGATCAGAAGTCCCAGCTTATCTGGAGTCCCAAGGGAAGACCAGTGAGCAAGAAACAGGAGCTCGCTCCTTAGCACTACCTAAAGCTTAATAAAGGAAATGAACTTGGTAATTGGTAAGCCGAAAGGCCACCAGCTGTAAGGGGAATTGATTGGGGGTTATTCATAGGTTCTACTTCGTGGTTACTTAAGAATCAAGGCAACTCTTAATTCCCTCGGCCATTCAAGCTTCTCCCATCCATTTGACAATCTAGTTTAGCAATGCTGGAGCAGTTTTATGCTTTAACTTGAAGGCTCTGTTGCTCCCCTCCTGCCTAATACCATGCACAACTTGGGAAAGTTTTAGATGTAACCTGCTGGTTAAGGTTTGATGATGCCTAGGCTATGGTGGATTTCCATCTGACATTATAAAGGTGCATTAAATTTTCAAGATAAGAGGCGTAGTTACACTAAAATTGCAAGTGATCATGAGTTATATAGGAGTCCTGATATAATAAACATATTGCAGAAGATTTTCCTTTTAAGAGATTCCAAATTGTGCCAATTGAACGAAGGTGTTCTATCCATTTCCTATTTTCTAATATTTGTTGAAGCTCAAGCTATCTCTGATTTTCAACATCTTTATCCATGATCAAGAGATCCTGGAACTAGGTTTTAAATGTCTGTAGCTTTTGTCCACTAGCTATTTAGAATGTATTCACTTGAACCAAAATGTTTGTGTATCTTCTCTTTTTTGGGAACAATTTATTTGCCTTATCCCTAGTCTTCCCTCTCTCTTAAGTTTGCTGAAGTCCTTTCATTTAGCTACGCTGATGTTCATATAAAGTATTCCAATACATTCTCCATATGTTTAACGGTTACTTGATGACAATAAAAGATAAGATGACTGGAAAATGTGACAGCCGTCTTGCATGAAACGAAAATTTAACTGTGCATAAATTTATCCTTTTCTCCACTTGGTGAATAAAAATCATATAATCTGAGCCTTGAAGTCATCAATGACAATCCTAAATAGCTTATTGGTAGACATCCATACTAAAACCATCACACTTTAGGCAGGGGCTACGGACAGATAAATATATTGAAGATTTGTTTGCAATCATAGAAAAACCAGAATGAATCAAATTCGTTGAGAGTATTAGAGAGTTCAAATCGAAATAGCATTAGCATAAACAAATAATAAAAGGTCGTCACATACATTATTTTAGTATTATTTTTATAGTATATTGCATGTGTTTTAAACTACTTTAGAGGATTTGGTACTTAAAATGAGAAGCTTTTCATTTTATATCATATTTCTACCTCTCCAAGAGAAGAAACGAATTTGGAGAAGAATTGAGTCAAATTGGAGTAGACTTGGAAGAATTTAAGAACGATTGACACCTACATGCCGTTATATTAAGTTAGTGTTCCAATGTGGCAGCTTTTGCTTCTCCTTCGCAGCCACACATATCCCTGTGTTCATACATGACATGCAACACGTACCCATGTTATGGTCGTGTGTTAGAGTCGGGTAGCTCGTTAAATATTAGGGCTTCAAAATTAAAGAAAGGGATAGGAAAAGAAAAGGGAGCTTTTTGGCTAACAGTCGGAAACATTGGAAAGCCAATTGGAAGCCATTCTACAATGGTTATTGATCAAGAACAAGATAATATGAGAAGAAATACTAGATTTCAACAAATATCCTTTAAAGATTCAAAACTCATGACAATGATCTCTTACTCTTGTTTTATTTCTTTCTTTATAGTTGTTATTAATTGTCTGATTATGAACTAAATAGGTTATAGATTTAAGTATGATGAAGCCTAGGATGTAATATATTTGATAATTCTTTCGATTTAATGAATATCTAATTTCTTGTGATCTATCCATTTTTTTAATGATTAATTGAATTAAAGGAGTGAAAGTGAAAGATTCAATTATTTGATTCATCCATCAAGATTCAAGAGATGAGATGTATGGTAGATCATAATAAAGATAAAGAGAGTTAAGTGTGGGCTATTCGAGAGAAAATCGCAAGATCTTCCCAAGTTAGGATAAAATCTATTAAGAGAGTTCGCATAGTGAGTTAATACATTCTTATGCTATCTTGATTTGAAAGAGATTTTAGTTAACTAATACAAGGATAAGGGTTATATGTCCAATAGTGAATATAATTGTAACTTAAGAACTCTTACTGATCCAAGAAACTAAAGTCATTCATTAAACTAGGATGAAGTCAAATATAGTCTAGGAAAATACCTTACCTAAATCTAATTTATCTATAGATTGCCTTTATTCTTAATTTTTAATTTATGTTTAGTATTATGAGTGATTTTTTCCCTTTTTAAATAATCGTAATAGATAGCTAGATAGTTACGTTTGTGATAATATAGGAACCCTATTCTCTATTGAATCAACCTATACTCACTTGTGCTAGTTATAACTATGTTGTGCACTTAGAGTAAAACAACACAATCAAGTTTTTGACACCGTTGTTGGGAAATAGATTAGTTAATATTAATTTATTTGTAAACTAATTAAACTAGGAATTTTTGTTTTGTTTTGTTTTGTTTTATTCTTTTTATCATTTGTTTATTAAATTTTCTTTACTTTTTTCTCTTTTGTAGTTGATTTCTTGTATATGCAAGTCAAACAATTTTAGGGAATATTGCCATGTAAGAAGAAGATTTTTTAAGGTAAATAGAAACGAAAGAAGAAAAGAGAACATAAGGTCTTTGAAGAACTTTACCACACTAATTTCTTAGGTAATTAGTTCAGGCATCACTAAGCCCAGCATTGAAGATAACAAATTCAAGCTTAAGCCTTCTCTTCTCTCCATGGTGCATCAAAATCATTTAGGAAGATTATTGTTTGAAGACCTAATCTTGCATCTATCGATGTTTTTGGAGTATTGTGATGCATTGAAGCTTAATGGTGTCTCCTAAACGTCATTAAGCTTAGGTTATTCCTTTTCGCTTCAATGGAAAAAGCAAAAATTGTGGTTGAAAGCATTGCTAAAAGCATCTACCACCACATAGGATCAACTTTCCTAGACATTCTTAACCAAGTACTTACCCCCAAGCAAGACTATATATATAAGGAGTCATATTGCCACTTTTTCCCAAAGGGAATATGGATCACTATATAAGGCTTGGAACAGACATAAGGAGCTATTAAGGGTGTGTTCCCATCATGTATTGGAGATGTAACCAATAGACTAGAGTTTTTATAATGTGACATACAAGACGATGATCTATATCGCTGCAGCTACTAGTAGAGCTCTTATGAACAAATCTATTAATGAAGCACATAATATGATAGAGGATATAGTTAAATCTATTACCAATGTTCTAGTGAGATAATTATTCTGAAAAAGGTTTTAGGTAAGTATGACCTTGATTCCTTGAATCTTTTAACTGCAAAGTTAACATTTTATCTTAAAATTTTGACCATATGACTATCAACTTTGTTGGTGTTTCTAATGTGTTTTATGACATTTATGGATCCCTAGGGCATTTAGCTACATATTTTCATTTAGGAAACTCATGTTTGTATTATTCTACTATTGATTAGGTTAACTTTGACAATAACCCCAACCAGAAGAACCACCCTTTTTTAACTACCTATCTTAGTTACATGAACCATCCTAACTTCTCCTATGGAAATAGGATTAACTTTGCCCTTCAAAATAGTAGGTAACCACCTAATTGTCAACCTACGCCCTACAACCCCTCCTTAAAAGCCTAACTTAAAGTCTCTTTTGGAGAACTTCCTGACCACCCAAGCTAAATAGAATGAAGAGTTTAAGAAAGAGATTAGGAAGCTTAACAATGAGGTAGATTTTATAGCTACCCATAGCAAGAGGCTTGAGGCTCATTGTCCAATAGGCCAATGCCCCTATTAGACTAACTGGTTGATTGCCTAGTATACCTAAGAACACTAGAGAGCATTTTAACACTGTGATATTAAGGAGTGACAAGTTATTAAAGAAGCCTAAGCTAAAGAAGCTTAACAGTAAAGGAAGGGAGGTAAGACATATGTTAAGGAGACTGAAACCAAAGAAGAGAAAGGAGAAGAGGAAGAAGAGCCTAAATATATCCCCCCTACACCATATAGGCCTCCTTTACCATTTGCGCAAAGATTGGTTTATTAGAAATTAGCTAAGGAATTTAGGAAGTTCCTAGAATTTTTTCAAAAAATATATGTCAATATCTCCTATACTAATTCTTAAAACATTTGCCTTCTTATACCCAAGTTTTTTAAGGAAATTTTTTCCAGCAAGAGAAGGCATAAGGAGTACAAAACTATAATTTTAACTAAGGAGTGTAAAGACACAACCTAAAACAGGCTACCTCTAAAAGTTAGAGATCTTGGTGCTTTTTATATCCTTTAATCTATTAGAAATATAATTTTTAACCACATTTTATATGATTTAGGGGTAAGTGTTAGTGATACTTTATATTTTACTACAAGCACACAATATAATTATAGCTAGCACAAATAACTACGAGTTGATCCCACAAGGACTATCCATTACTTACCAACTATTTATAAACTTAATAAGTTAGACTAATGACTATGATCGAAGATATATGAAACTAAAGTACATAATAAATATAAACACCAAAATAAGGCAATGATTAAAATAATCAATCTATGAATAAACTAAATTTAGTTAATGTTTCCCTAATACTTATATTATATCCGACTCCACCTTGATTTAATAAATGATTTTAGTTTTTTGGACTAGTAGGAATTTGTAACTTAGACTATATTCTCTCTCAATTAGTTAAAATTGAAATCCCTTTTAAGTCAAAATAACTTAAGAATGCATTTTTTAATTTTATAAACTCTTTTGATAGGTTTTACCCTAACCTAGGATAATTTTGTGAATTTCTCAGCTCATGTTTAACCATCTTTATCTATGTTATGATCTAACCATTCATCTCATCTCTTAAGTCTTGATGTATGTATCAAATACTTGAATCTTTCACTTTCGCTACTTCAATTAAATTTGTTATAAAAACATGGATAAATTTAAGAAAATTAGAACTTTATAAAACCAAAGATTAATTCAATACATAAATTCTAAGTTTCACCGCACCTAAATTTATAACCTAATTAGTTTATGACTAAACAAAGAATAAGAACTAAAAAACAAGAGTAAGAGGTTGCTATCAAGAGTCATAGATCTTGAAATCTTTAATGAATCTTTCTTAAAATTTGTCTTCTCTAATGTTGAATTAATCTTGATAAAATGGAAATTAATCTTGATAAAAAAAGCCATTGTATAATGGTTTCTAAATAACTTCCCAATGCTTTCCAATCGTTTCTTAGATAACAAGCTCTCTTTCTTTTTCTTCCCTTTTCCTTTTTATCCAAAACTCCAAATCTGTAATAAGTTACAAGACCCCGATATGGGTCTAAATACTAGGTCATATTGTTTTTGACATATTCTATAACTTTCTTTTGAAAATGTTCACTGTTAAGAAGGTACTGACATAGGAACAGGTAAATGTAGTGTTTCTTAAACTAGGTGGTGACACAAGGTGGTGTAGGACTGTAAATGAGAAACAAAAGTGACCATTTTGGAATATGGCCCTAACACAATGTAGGTGAAATATTTAAAAGTTCTCCTTCAATTCTTCCAAATTTGCTCTAATTTTCTTTCAAATTCACTCCTTATCCTTGAAGAGTGGAAATAAAACCTGAAATAAAAATAAGTCTTATTTTAAGTACCCTTCAAATTCAAAATACAACCAATATGCTTTGAAAATAATACTACAAGTAATATGTATCTAGCATATATTAAACTGCCAAACATATAAACAATTTCTTGTCCTATGCAAACCAATTCCATTATTAAATCTCAAATAAGAAAAAAATCTAAAAAAAATGTCAAAAAATCAAACATACCATTATAGACTTTTATTACTCGTTCAACCATAATGATCATCAAAATGCTAAGTAATTAAGTGCTTATATCAATTCAAAAGTTGATTTAGTTTACTTCACAATCTTTAAACTTCAACTCGAATCACAAAAACCAATTCCATGCACAAAATGAACATACACAAGATAATATGCTTAACTTTTGAACATATTTACATCCCTTATTAATAAGAAATAAAATTAAACAAAAATAAGATCATTTAGATCTTATCTAAAAATTCACCTAGCCTTTTTTACGTGAGATTAAATATCTTTTCAAGAATATCTAAGATTCTTCAAATGGGTCACTATCTCAAATGGCTACTAACTCTACTCCTTAACTTCAACCTTTTTATTGGTTTAACGCCAATAGGTCAATCTTGTAGAGGAGATGGAGAGATTTGTGGTGGCACGTAAGATACTATCTTCCACTAGTCTACTAGGTCATCAAAAGATATCATTTCCATTAAGCTCCTAATAGATGACTCAGTAGGCATTATTTTCATAACGTTTTGGTTGTCCATCTCTCTATTTACTGTTGGAATAGTGGTCTCTTCTCCTAGTGGTGTGGTAGTATTCTTCGACTCTTTATACTCTACATCTTTAACATCCTTACCTCCAGCAAACTCCACCAAATCACTACAAGAAAATAAGACAATCTGCGTTTTATTAATAAAATGTTGTGGATTGTGAAGGCTTTTTGTGATGTTTAAAAAATGTCATGAAAAGTTCAAATTTTTCGCAACACTTACGAAATAGAAACCGCGATGTTTTGTTGAATAAAATGTCCCTGTTAGCGTACTTAAACACGTTCTGCCTTTAGGAAATCATTTTGTTTTCTTAAAACCTCTACCCGAGTCCCCTTCCCCCCCCCCACCTACATGTTGTTTCCTTCGTTCTTCCTCCTCTAAATCTGCTCCGTCGTTCGTCATCCGTCATCTTCATGTTCTTCGTCAAGTTGCTACATCTCTGGTCGTTGTCGTCATCTTCTCCATTGTATTTCGTCAAGATATTTTTGTCTTCTCCCTATTGTTGGTTGGGGAATTATTTTGTTTTCTTGTTTTGTTGTATGTGTGGTGACGTGCGAGTCTAGCTTCATCCACATCTTTGCTTGATAGGTTTAGGGCTTTAGACTCTTATCTTTGTTAGTTCAAAAATAGATTTAACTCACTTTTAGATAAAGGGGAGATAATATTTATTCTGTTAGGTGGGTGCCATCTCCATTTTTGTGATTTTGCCTTCCTTTAGATTAATGTAGTTAAGCAAAACAACCCTTTGTTATGAGGCTTCTATGGATGTCAGCATTAGATCAATAATCATTCTCTTACTGTAATTGTGAAATCTATTATCTTTTTCTTCACTTCTTTAGTTTCTCCAATGTAGTAAAAAGATTGAGTAGTTTTGTAGTTTGTATTAGGCTACATAATGTTCTTCTAATATACAAAATTATATAGTAAATTTCACAAATTATATAATCTTATATATATTAAACTTGGCTACTATTATTTGCTAGAAGCTCGTGGAACCTTTTCAAAAGCTTAAATATTAAGGCTTTGAATAGTTAAAGATTATTAGGTATTTCTTAGCTATTTGTTTACATTTTTTAAGAGTTCAGCATGTCAAGTTATTATCTGTCAAATAGGTGAGTTTATTTGCTATCAATAGTAAAAAAAAAATGTAAACTGTTTAAAAGCAACAAGCGTGAGTGTGTGAATGATTATGTGTGTTGGACCTTGAATTTTTAGTGGAAATTAGAAATAGTAAATGAAATTCAATGAATGTTTTTGTATATGTATTATGTTATAGATGAAATTGTGTTTTAAGAAATTAATGAGAAAAGATTT
>JAOTAZ010000004.1:19912495-19926901 GCA_025629785.1 Erythroxylum oxycarpum
AAAAATAATATTAAATACAATTAATTTTAATTGAAAATTAATTTATAAAATATTAAATTATTAATATTTATCTAAATACTAACATAAAAGCATTTTAATATCGATTGAATAATTATCTAAATACTAACATAAAAGCAATGGTGGGTACAATATGGTGCGATGTGGGAGTGTCAATCAAGTGGCTCCAAGCCGTTGATGGGGTTTACAAAATGAAGTCTAATACACGTAAAACACAGTAAAAATGTAGATGATAAACGTAAACTAGACTCGACTACACCGGATTACCGCTTGTTCTTTGCTTGAAGATACAGAACCAAAGAGGAGAAGAAGCCAAAACCATCCCTTCTCCCTGAATTTCAGAGATAACAGAGAAAGTAGGTAAATGGTAAGTGAGAAGAAGAAGAAACTTATGGGGCTGTTTGTGGCAATGATTTTCGGTGTAGCAGTCTACTTCAAGCTCTGGTCTATTGATTACGCTATCTCCTCTGATGACACCGAGTTGTTGAGGTTTGTTTATGTATATAAGTCATTACTTGGTGTTTGTACTTGTTGTTGGTCTATAATTCATATTCCTAGGCGATGTGTTTGGCTGGTTTTGTGGGTGCTGTAAAAATGCTAATTTGCAATGGCTTTCGCTGCCTTTGATTGATAAAGATCCTAACTTCTTGGTTGTTTGGTTGAGTTTTGATAATTGCCGTAATGGGTCCTTTTGCATTTTCAAAAATGTGAAAGCTTTGGTGATTGGGGCTTATTTGTTGGCGAGGTTTATGCCCCATTTTTTCTTTCCTTGTGGATTTGACTTGCTAATGTGGAACTTTAAGTACGAGTAGAACTTGTTAGGTTGTCCCTTGTGAAATTTAGTTCGGTTAAATGTAGGAATGAAGCTTTTACGTATCTGATCCTTCGTAATGACTAATGATAGATTTAATTCTGTGAAAAAAAAGACAGTCGTGCTGGAGATCCAATTGGATATTAGATCTAATGTTTTCTCATACTGATTCCTTTAGTTCATTATAGGTTCTGTTCAACTTTAGAATTACTTTTTCAATCTCTCCTCCTACAGATACGATTTCCTTTATTTACCTGTATTAGCAGTAGTCAACTGTAAATATTCATTTTCCATATCTAGCGTCCTTGATTTAAGGCTTAATCTGTATTTATTTGTATCCTATTTTAGTTTCTTTGATTTAAGAGCTAATTCAAGCCCCTTCCTTTATATAAGAATATCATTTGTCAGTAATGCAAGATAAGAGAGAAACAACTCTCCTTTTATATTTTGGAATGGTATCAGAGCAGTTACAATAGTAAGTTTTCCATGGCTGAAGACACTTCTTCGAGCATTAGTAACAATCAATCAAATACTACCCAAATTAACCTTGATGCCTCATCACTATACATCCTTCATGCTTCTGACAACCCAAGGACAGCATTAGTAACCTGTCTCCTAAAAGAAAAAAATTATCCCATATGGCGTCGTGCTATGACTAATGTGCTCCAAGCCAAAAACATATTTGGCTTTGTAGATGGATCTATTGCTCGTCCACCATCTGATTCAAAAGAAGAGTTTGCATGGATCAAATGCAATTCAATGGTCCTTTCTTGGATCTTCAATTCTCTTCATCCTATTCTACATGATAGTGTGGCATTTTTTGTGAGAGCACAAGAGTTATGGAGAGATTTAGATTAACACTTTTCACAAGGTAATGCTTCTCGAATCCATCAATTAAAAACTGAGATGATGAATACCTTTCAAAAGGGAATGACTGTCTCAGCATATTACACCAAGTTAAAGGGCATTTGTGATGAACTCCACACTTATTCACAAATCCCACCATGTACCTGCAGTTCAACAAAGACACTTGCTGTAGAAAGAGAAAAAGAAAAAGTGCACCAATTTTTAATGGGTTTGAATGAAAAATACAAAACTGCCCGTTCTCAAATCTTGAATACGGATCCCTTGCCTTCTTTATCTCGTGTTTATGCACAGGTAGCCCAAGAAGAGCGACAACAATTAATAGTGGACTCGCGATTGCCTTTTGTTTATCCAGCAGCATTCTTGACAAATAGTTTCAGCAAATCCAACAACAATTGCAAATCTACAAGTAACCGTGACCTCTCCAAGCTATTTTGTGATCATTGCAAAAAGACGAGGCACACTAAAGAAACTTGTTTTGAACTACATGGCTATCCTGAATGGTGGGACAAAGGGAAGAAATCATCAAAGCCAAAGACAACTAACAATACGCAACATATGGAGAAAACTGAGGGTAACAGTACCATGCCAATTGCTGATTGACGAATGAACAATATGCCCAACTCATATCTATGCTTAACCTTGACAAAAGTCATGCCTCTACAACCAACTTTGTGGGTACAACCAACTTTGCTGGTAATGCAATTTTTCTACCCGATAATGAAGGTGAATGGGTCTTGGATTCAGGTGCCTCTGACCATATGACATTTCAAGAAAACTTCATTCCTTCACACACAACTATTCCTTATTTCATGCCAATTAAAATCCCAGATGGATCCTTTGTGCCAGCAAAGTCACATGGTGATGTTTCCCCCTTACCTCTCTCATTACTTTAAAAGATGTCCTTCACATACCATCATTTTCTTGCAATCTTATTTCTGTCGGTAAACTAACCAAAACGTTAAATTGCTTGCTCATTTTTCTCCTTCCTTCTGTGTTTTACAGGACCTACCCACGAGGAAGCTGATTGGAATAGGTGAATTGCGAGATGGTCTTTATTACTTTCAGGCACTCAAAATTCTTGTAGCAGCAACCAGTATTACTTTTGATTTGCATATTACTCTATGGCATTAACGTCTTGGACACTTATCTTTCGATAGGCTATCTCTTCTCAAGGATTTAGGTCTGTTTTCTTCTAAGTCTTTTAATAAATGTTGTGACTCGTGTCATCGAGCTAAACAAAGCTCAACCTTCTTTTCCTGTTAGTGCTATCAAAACACATGAACCTTTTGAGTTAGTTCATTGTGATGTTTGGGGGGGCATATCAAACTCCATCTTTATCTGGGGCTCATTATTTTTTAAGTATTGTAGATGATTACACCAAAACTACTTGGGTTTATTTGATGCAAACTAAATCAGAAGTTTACACTAGGTTGGTTTCCTTCATGGCCATGACAGTTCGACAATTTGGAAAACCAGTTAAGATCATTCGTAGTGATAATGGGATGGAATTTACTAATCATAGACTTCACTTATACTGTCAACAACATGGGATCTTAACTCAATTTTCTTGTGTTTCTCACCCTAACAAAATGGAGTTGTAGAACGTAAGCATAGACATATTCTCGATGTTGCAAGAGCCTTACAATTCCAAGAAAATTTATGTTAGAGAGTAAATGGCGAAAGTGGTTTTATTATATAGAGAAGCAAGGATTACAGGACAAGGGACAAAGGACTGCAAGTACTGAACGTAACTTGCCCAGCTATTCAAGCTTTTACAAAATAATTCTCAAGACATGCCTGTACTAGTGCCTAGATCTTATTATATAATATTCACCTTCATTATTACATTGTAATCAGATCCCGAAGTTAAGTAATTGATTTCCCGTTATTCCTCCTTGAATACGTAAGAAGTGGTCTGTCCAATGAACTAGAATTGTTGAATGATTTTGTTTCCTTATCAGTAGTTTCCGTAACATCACCTCGTAGAGGTTGCAGTTCAGCCCTGCGAGAAACTCAAATACCTGCTCATTTTCCACCTTCTTCATGTACCGTATATTGTCATTTGGACACTCCCGTGCCTCATCTGAACTCAAGTCGAGGTCTTCCCAAAATCCAACCATTTCTATGTAATAATCAGTCACTTCTCTTTTTCCTTGTTTTAGCCCCCATAACCAAGTCTTGATCTCAAACGGTTGAGAGGAGTTTTTGCATTTGAGTATGCCTACTGCACGACTTCCCAAACATTGCACGTCGTCGGCAAGAACAGGTAGGCTTTTCCTATTATGGGTTGCATCAGGTTCACCATGGGGTGACTAACGAATTTTCAGACTGCCATCACTGCAACACCATCATGTCTATGGTAGCAGGTTTCCTCATTTCTCCTGTAATGTACCTAATTTTCCCTTTCCATCAATCACCAGCCGCATAGACTGAGCCCACTCTCTGTAATTTTTTCCATTCAGTTTTTCAATCGAGAGGTTAAAGGATGAGGATTCCAGAATTGCTAGACTTCCATTAGAGGACACCTCCCTCTAGCTGTCGGGAGCTTTGGAGGGAACAAAGCTATCACTGGTAGCGTCAACCATTGAAGACGGTGATCAAACTTGTCCCTAATACCATGTGTTTTAGAAGGAAAACAAAAACATCGATGATTTACGTGGTTCGGTCAATGAGACCTACGTCCACGGTAACTTTCTTCTTTCTTTGTTGTTTTTCTAGTATCTTTTCTATACAATATTTACATCCATAGATAGTGTACAATCATGATCTAAATTAGGAATAAATACAACATAAGGTAGGGAGACAAATTTGCCTCCTAATTGGGAGCAAGTCAAGGTGACTAAAATCCTCCCTGATTTCTTGTGATTTCAACATATTAGTAACTTACAAGTGCAAGAACTAGTATGAAGAGGAGAACATGTTGATGATGACCATCTTTGCATCCCATAGTAGAAAGAGTCCACCATTATGGACATGATCAGGATTATAAATATGTGACTAGTTAAAAAAGTATTAGCAAAAGAAGTTTCCTCATTCTTCTTGATTTAACTTTCTAGAAAAGCAACCACAGATTTACTAAAAAAGGGAAGTAAATGGCAAAGAAGGGGCGAGAAAGTAGGATTTCAAAAGAAGTTAGCCAAAAACAAAAAGTTAAACTAAAGAGAAAATGAAAAGAAGAGAGAAGAGAAAGCATCTACTCTTTTTATAAATTATGGTTTGGATATTGTTTAAAGGTCAAGTTGATAAGTGCTAACAAACAATTTGCTAATTGCTTAAGCAAACAACAAGACTTAAGCTAGCACCATTAGTAGTTGGTATCAAGTGATTTAACCCCATTTGTTTGGAATTTGGATGCATATACGAATAAATCTCATTAAGTCTACAGCACATACAAAGATCTGCTAATTGTTTAGGCAGATCACAATACAAGAATGTATTTCCTTTCTCCAGAACATTTTAGTAGATCCTGTAAATACCATCTTCTTGGTCCATTTATTATGAATTGCCTAAGAAATTGTTAGTAGACCAAACTTCCTAAACGCCCTTTCTAATCCTACACAAGTTACTTGGCTCCTTAAATACGTTATCAGCTAAAAACTAAAAGCGTCATAAGTACTAGCTCAAACTAATCATAACGAGCCCTATCTTATAAATTGTATTCACAAACTTCTTACTCCAAGTTTTCTCTAAACCCTTGTATTGAAATATAGTACCAAAAGTTTCAAAATGTTCCTAGTTTTAACTTATTGTCCATGGCTATTTGCCATGCTTTTCATTTAGAAATTTAACTTCTTTGCAACAAGATACACTTTTCAGACTATGGCATGTCCATGCAAAAGAAAAGAAATCTTACAAAAATTCCATCATAAAACAGTATTTGTTTTCACAAATGACGATAGCAATTGAACATGCAGAAACAAAGTTTGCTTTATGCATTTTCTAGATTATATGATCACATGGGATACCTGCTATAATGCAACTAAACTAGAAAAAGAAGACCATGGAAAAAAAACAAGTTCAAATGTACAATAATCAAAAATCATATTCACTAAACTGAGGAGTTGGACCATAAAGCACTCTCAACTTTATCAACATCAATGGGCAACCGGAACATATCACCAAGTAAGAGCAGTGCTCAATCCTTCCATTCATTTAAGAATCATTTATAAATAAGTGAAGAAGTGCTCATTCATAATTTAATTCAAGAGAGCACTATTTAACAAATAGTAAGTTACTATTTCCAGCATTGAATTACCACCAAAGAAAGGCACATTGATATGAAATTGAAGGCTATACAATACTAACCATAGGATGTCAATTTGAAATTATGAAATGTAGTACATCTATCAGAGTCAAGGACTCACTAGAGACAAATTCTGTTGAAATTATGATACGTGACACTGTCAAAGGCATGTTTGCACCATTTAGAAAGCCAAAAACAAGACAAAAAAAAAGGCAATCAAACAACTTTCTCCCTCACAAAGTGAACTTGATAAATCTGTCATATGGACAAGCTTTTTCCCTTCACATATGTTAGAAAAAGAAAAGGACTTGTAAAGAAACCACGCATGATGAAATTCTGAAATCACTTAGGGCATCAATCTCTTTGGCTTGGGAACTCTAGGTCACACATATAGAATGTTGGAGAATGATTACACGTAATTAAGACAATCTCCACACTTTAACAAATTAAGGTATGGTATCAAGTACTGGAACAACTTGTAATGGCATTAGGGAATGTAAAATTTTTTTAAAAAACAGATCACATCATAATGGGTTATGGCAAGCATAAATAAAATGTATTTTGGAAACTATGGATGGAGAGGGAAAATTACATACACTGTCAACCACAATTACATCCACAGAACCACTTCTGGTTAGTGTGTCAATTACGCTCAACAAATTTTCAGCAGAATCAGGAGGTGCTACAAGAAGTTTTTCTGTATTTATGCCCATTGATTCTGTTAGTGAAATGTCCATTGCATTCTCAACATCAAGATAAGCGCAATATCCTGCCCAGAAGACAATCCAGTAAGGAAAGATAACATCTTAACAACCCAGGTGAAGAAAAAAAGTTAAATAACTCAGCCTAGGCTGGCCTGTTTATAAAAGAAGCTGTCAAGTAAAAATTAAAAAATAAATGAAATCTAGCATACAAGTGTGTAGCGTTGTTATTTTTTCCTTAGGAATTGCTTTTGCATAACAGGATACCTTTTTTAATTCAAGGTTCCCAAATCAATTTCACAATAATAAGATAAAAGACTCTTCCTTAGCTAATTAAGGATATGTTGGCTTGTTTACGTATTTACTTTAACAGTAGACAAATATATCAGCACAAACCTCCAAGTTTCTGAGCTTCCTTGATAACATGAAGTGCAAGTGTTGTCTTGCCAGAAGCTTCTTGACCATAAATTTCAACCATTCTTCCCTGAGACAGCGGTAGATTTCTCATTAAAATTGCAACGATTTTGTATATAGTTTCCACAGAAAATGTCACATAGTTCCAAGAAAACAGATTATATATCTTTGAAATTATGCATCAACAACTACATACCAGTATAGGAGATCTGGCTTGTTTGTCAAGTGAGGTCAAATTTTAGATAAAAGCTAGAATTACCAAGTTAGCACCAAGATTTTTGAATTGAGCCTATAGCTTGGTGTCTCAGCTGTAATACTGTAATCTTAATCATAGTATAAAACGTTTACAGCCAATTTCAGTCTGAACATGAGCTAAAGTTTAACAAATATGCTAATTTAGAAAAAAGTTTTTGGAGTAAGCCTAATAGTCAACTAGACAGAAGGATGGGAGTTTTATAGCTTTAATCTCTGGTTGCAATCTGAAGCCCAGAAGATAACGGACCCTTATGGCTTGATGCAGTGCACCCACAAGCTTTTAAGCAAAAGATTACCTTTGGTAACCCACCAATACCAAGTGCAACATCAAGCTTCATAGAGCCTGTAGATATAACGGGAGCACGACGGGAGCGGAAAAAGCGCTGCAAGGACAACATAGACTCTTTACCAAATTCACTTGAAAGTTGAATGAGAGCCATACGTAATGCATCTTCTTTCTCCTTTGCTTTACTATTGTCAGCTTCATCACAATCAACATCCAACAACAAGAAACATCAAAAGTTAGCAAACGACAATCAACAGAACAAGACCAACTTGGGTGGTTACCTAAAGACGAAAACAAGCGGGTATTCATCCCAAAAGAACTGAACCCCTTTCTTCTTCCATTCTGCCAAAAAAAAAAAGGTTTATAAGCATGAACTCTGCTATGAAAGGACCCAAATGAAAAAAGCAAGGTTAGAGAGAATGAGAGACCTGAGAAAAAGAAATGAGAGAGGAGGTCCCAAATTTTCTCGGAGGATACAAACGAAGGGAATGAAAGAAAGACACCATCTTCAACCAAGCAAAGCAACTTGCTTTGGCTTGTTTTTTCAGATGGAGCTAACTGTGAGCTTTTGCTTCAAACGATGCTCCCAACACTCTATGATTCTCTACCAACTTCAAAAATTTTGTAATTGTGCCGAACACGGGCAGCGCCATTCAACAGCCGATGTTTCCCTCCACTTCTAGTAACTGAAGTGCTAGAGTTGGCAACTGACGTGTTGAACTGAACCTAAGGATTCTCGGGGATTAATAAAACAAAAATCATATAATGTCCTCCTTTTCTTTACTGAAATTACGAAGAGCCTTGTAGCTGTTATGTACAAATTTTTTATACAGTAAAAATACAAAAGATAACAAAAATAAGCTATCCGTACAAGATGATAACAGTATTTTATAATTCGATAGTATTATTATTACTAAAATATGTAAGAATATAGTTATGATTTTATGAATATTGTCACATATTATCATGACCTCCTTAAGTTCACTGAGTATTAGCTGCACCGAGACTTTAATCATGATATCAACAATTTGATTAAAGAATAAATATGACTGATGAAGAGATTTTTTTTAATTAATTCCGAACAAAATAAATATCAATCTGAATGTATTTAGTATAGAGTATGAGAAACCGAATTTGCAATAAAAAATAGCACTAAGATTATTTAACTAGAGAGTTTTTGGTATGTGACAAACTCATTTCACCAAAAAGAGGTGATACAATATATTTCAGTAATGATAAGTGCAGTACGCCTACATTCAGCCTCAATGTTAAGCTTGGTAATAGAGGATTGTTTCTTAGCACTCCAAAAAATAAGATTAGAATTAAGGAAAAAATAGGAGTCAAATGTAAAACAATGATCATTAAAACAATAAACCTAATCAATGTCACAATAGACTTGTAGAGTAAGGTATTAGTTAAGTGAATGCCATGAGAGGAAGTGGGCCAAAGATGTTGTAAAATTCTTTTACCTATAGTCTAATGAATATTTGTAACAATATAAAATTTGTGATACTTTATTGATATCAATTTAGAGTTTAAGATGAGTAAGACAAAAATATTGAAGAGTACCAACAATTTTAAGATATTCAACAAAAATATTGAAGAGTACCAACAATTTTAAGATATTCATTGAGATCAGTAAGAAGAAGATCATGCCTTTTAGAGAGAATTGCCAAGGCATTTATAATGAAGAAGGTCTTTAGTGTTGGGTTTGGGCAATTAGAGTAAACAATGTTAAGATCATTGATAAGAGAGTTTAAATATGTGAGTGATGAACCTATAACTGAGATATCATCCACATAGATTGAAAAAAAAAAGTTCTATGGGATGGTGTGGAGTGAAGGAAAAGAGAGATGCTAGATTTGGAGGAAGTAAGATTATGATGTTTTCAATTCAAATGATAAAACCAAGCATATGAAGCATGTTTAAAACTATAAAGAGCTTTTTAAAGATGAAAAACATAACGAGGATGATGAGGATCTGTAAGCTTAAGAGGTTGGGTCATAAAAACTGGTTCCCAGAGATGACCATGAAAAAAATCCATTATTAACATCAAGTTGATGAATAGGCTAATTAGTAGAGAGAGCAAGACTTAGTATATTACGTATGGTTATGGGTTTGAAAACATAACTAAAAGTATTTGCATAATCAATACTACAAGTCTGATGGTCTTTTTAGCAATAAGACAAGCTTTATAGTGCTTAAGGGTACCATTAGAATTTTGTTTATATGAAAGACTCACTTAATGTTAACATTTGATGGTGGAAGATTATGAGTCTATGTTTGATTGCAATGAAGAGCATTGAGGATGAGACCGATACTCAGGTAGAAAGTTAAGGAGTTACAAGCACAGGATACAGATTTGAGTAAGCTTCGAAAAGAAATTCAGAATGGCAAGAAATTTGAAGTGGGAGTGAGGGATGATGGACTTATGGTTTTAGGAAATAGACTTTGTATCCCAAATGTCAAGGAAGTAAAGGATGAAATACTGGATGAGGCACATAATGCGCCTTATGTCATGCACCCAGGTAGCATCAGAATGTACAAAAATATGAAAGAACATTTCTGGTGGAAAGGCATAAAGAGGGATGTAGCAGAATATATGAGCAAGTGTCTAGTATGTTAGCAAGTCAAAGCTGAGCACCAAACACCTTCAGGCAAGTTAAGGCCATTATCCATTCCTGAGTAGAAGTGGCAAAGGGTAACTATGGATTTTTTGATGGGTTTGCCTAAGACTAGTAGGAAGCATGATGCCATATGGGTCATTGTTGATCGGTTGACGAAGTCAGCCCATTTTCTGGCAATTAAACAGACTGATTCTCTATATGTACTAGCAAAGAAGTATATTAATGAGATAGTAAGATTACATGGGGTTCCATATTCTATAGTCTCTGATAGGGATCCTCGATTTACTTCGAGATTCTGGGAAGCTTACAAGAGGCTCTCAGAACTAAGTTGACTTTTAACACGGCTTTCATCCCCAGATGGATGGTCAATCTGAGAGGATCATTCGGACACTTGAGGGAATGCTTAGAGCATATGTGATGGATTTCAAAGGAGCTTTGGATGAGCATTTTCCATTAGTTGAATTTGCTTATAACAATTCGTACCATTCGAGCATTCAGATGGCTCCATATGAAGCACTATATGGAAGGAGATGTTAAACTCCAATATGTTGGGATGAAGAAGGAGAAAGGAAACTAATAGGGCCAGAGTTAATTCAGATGATAGTTGATAAGGTAATCTGGTTAAGCAATGTCTTAAGGCAGCACATGATAGAATGAAGAGTTATACTGATGCACATTGAAAGGAGATGGAGTATGAAGTTAGTGAAAAAAGCCTTCCTTAAGACATCTCCTTGGAAAGGAGTCATGAGGTTTGGCAAGAAAGGCAAGTTGAGTCCGAGATATGTGGGTCCATATGAGGTTGTAGAGAGGATTGAACGGCTAGCCTATAGGTTGGCGTTGTCACAGGAATTATCACAGATTCATGTTGTCTTTCATGTTTCCATATTGAGGAGATATAGATCAGATCCCTCTCATATCAATCAGACCACTGAGGTACAGTTAAAAAAATGATTTAAGTTATGAGGAGATGCCAGTGGAGAATTTGAACACCAAGGAAAAGATCCTCAGGAACAAGAGGGTTCAGCTAGTTAAAGTTCTGTGGAGAAACCATTCCGTTGAAGAGGCCAGATGGGAGCCCTTAGAGATCATGAGGGAAAAGTATCCACACTTTTTCAATGACTCAGGTAATAATTTCGAGGATGAAATTTTCTTAAGAGGGGGAGAAATATTGGCCCCTGAATCTTTTTGTATAAGCATGATTAACTTAATTTTGGGGTCTTGCTAGATTTATTTATGTTGCAATTAATTAACATATTATGTGGGTAAGATAATATGACACGGGCTAAAGGCATTGAACTATTAAAGTAGAGGGAGAGTGTAAGGCCAATTTTGGCAAGTCACTTAAGTTTAAAAACCTTAAGGTATTGAAGAAAGGGCAAGGTGGAGTTTTCTCTATCATTAAGGGTAAAATGAGAAAAAAGATGTGTTATTTTCTTCCTAAAGAGGTGAAAACGAAATTGGGAAAGGAAGAAGGGAAATAACAAAATCAAAGAGATAGATAGAGAGGAGAAGTTTCGACGGTTGAGAGGAAAGAAGAGAGTTGAGCTAGGGTTCCATCTTTTCTGAGCCTTCTAGAGAGATTTAGGTGCGATATAAGAAGGGAAAAAGGTATAGGAAGATAAGAGCTTTCTTTTGAACCAAACATTTCTTCATTTGGTAAATATTTGAGGTAAGAGCATTTTAAGGCTTTGGATTTTTGGAAAGGTTTTGGTTTCAAGAGCTTAGTAAATGTATTGGTTTAAGTGTTCTAAGATCAATTTATACATTAGTTTCTTTGGGTTCTCATTTGGAAATTCCTATTGATTTTTGAGAATTGTATTTATGTTAAAAAGGGAATCAGGAAGGACAAGAAGAGCAAGATGAGAGGGATATTTGAACAAGCCATAATCAAGGACTTTAAGGTGAGTTTCACTTTTATAGTTAGGTGATAAGCTAATAAAAGTTTTCTGTCAATAAATGACAGTAATTAATTTTGCAACCACCTCATTCATGTGCATTTAATGTTGTTAAATACTGCAAGATTGTGCTACATGCTTATACATGATTTGTGTGATGATTTATGAAAAGTTGTTTTTAAAATGATTCTTTGAAATGATGCATGATTATGAAACCATGCTTTTGGAAATGGTTTTTAAGGTATAACAAGCATGTGAAAAGCAAGTTTTTAAGAGAATGTGCCATTTTGGACATCAAGCTTACAATATTTTGAAATCTACGTGTAATGTGGTGTTGTGGTAGTCCCTCAAGAACCGTCACGTGCACATTGACCCAAGTATAGGCTTCTCGCACCTGCCCGTTAGTGGTATGGAATTCCCGCAAGGATACATGACTACACAGGACAATTATTTTAGAAATGTGTAGTGCGTCATGTTTCGGATTTAACCAAACCATTTGATATGTTTATGTGTTCATGAAAAGTTGATATGAGCGATGCATTCATGATTTGCATACGCGTTAATTTCTGCATTGAAAATGATTTATAAAATTTTTTACTTGTTACAAATTGTAAAATTGTTACCCACGGGCTTTAAGCTCACCCCCCATCTCCTCCTACACATTCAGGTGATGAGCAGGATATCGAGCAGGTCAAGGGCAAGGCAACACTCCTAGTTTTGGTTATTTTTGTATTTAAAGCAAGTTTTGTAAAGCAAGGCTTTAGTTGCATTTTGAGCAAATCATGGTTTATGTATCTTTTGTATTTTGGGATTTTGATGTATTAATGTATTTGCAGCTTGAAATGCCCCACTAAAGCTTTGTAAAACTTTTATCTTTTGCTGAAAATGAGATATGTTTGCATTTTTGCCCATAACTCTCTCAAGATTGTGTGCTGTTTCTTTTAAATTTTCATAAGGGAAAAATTCGTGTTTTAACTTCAGGGGAAAATCTGGATTAATCTAGGCTGATTTAGTCAAATGAGTCTTCTAGAAACTGTAGGTCTTTCTTTTATCTTTCCAACGGTATATAACATGAAATTTTTGGACATCTGAGCTGAAAGTTATGATCCTTATAAAGGAAGATGTATATTCTATGTTTTACTTCTTCTATGTTTTGCTTCTTCTATGATGACGTGTCATCTATGTTTTGTTTCTTCCGTGATGACGTGTCATCTATGATGACGTATCATCTGTGTTTTGTTTCTTTTGTGATGACGTGTCATTTATAATGACGTGTCTTCTGTGATGACATGTTTTCTATGATGACTTATCGTCTATGATGACGTGTCTTCTAAGATCACGTGTCTTCTTTGATGACGTGTCGTTTGTGATGATGTATCATCTATCTTTTGCTATCTTCTATCTTCTGCTCCATTTTTAACCCTTGAAATGATATAATCTGTTTTTGAGGTCTTCATAATCTATCTTTGAGGTCTTCATGAAAGTTCTAAATATTGAAATCCTCTTTCCAACCATATGAAGAACACATAAATCCAATATCCGTAGGGAAAGTTATGGTAATTTTGCCATTCATCTGTCTTTTTCTATTAGTTTGTTTTTTTCATTTGGTTTCATGTGTACATATCTTCTACTTCATTTTTGACCCTTCAAAATATAGAATCTGTCTTTGAGGTCTTCATAAAAGTTATAGATCTTGAAGTTCTCTTTCTAATCATATGAGAACACACAAATCTGATATCCATAAGGAATGTTATCGAAATTTTTCCATTCATCTGTCTTTTTCTATTAGTCTGTTTTTTTCATTTGGTTTCATCTGTACCTATCTTCTGCTCCATTTTTGACCCTTCAAAATATACAATCTATTGTTGAGGTCTTCATGAAAGTTGTAGATCTTGAAGTCTTCTTTTGGACCATCTAAAGAACACATAAATCCTATATCCGTAGGGAAAGTTATGGCAAATTTCCCCATTCATTTGTCTTTTACCATTAGTTTGCTTTTTCATTTGGTTTCGTCTATACCTACCTTCTGGTCCATTTTGTCCCTCCAGGTGATAAAATCTGACCTCAAGGTCTGCTTCAAAGTTGTAGATTTCAAATTCCTCTTTGGAATAGTAGTAAGATGATCTTAACCTGATATCCCTAATGATAGTTATGCTAATTGCCTTAAGGTGTAGGAAAATCCCGGTGGGCACATCACATGTACCCGGTGCGAAAAACAAAAATTTTTGTCCCGGGACCTTCCCGAAACCCAGGATCGTTGTGTCTATATAACTAGGTCAAACCATAACG
>JAOTAZ010000004.1:19969687-19981834 GCA_025629785.1 Erythroxylum oxycarpum
CAATTTTACTAACAAATTGCAATTCATATGAGCTCACTATAGGGAACCAATTTAAGCACAAAAATCATCAATTAGGACTTAAAAAGTACTTTAACAATTATAAAAATGCAGCCAATTAATAATATCAACTTGTGCTCAATCAAATTTCCCCACACTTAGGCCTTTGTACTCCTTAACAATGTTTATAAGAGTCAAAAGGATACAAGTGTAAAAGGAAAAATCCGTCCATGCTCAAGCAATAATAAGCAATTGATGCAATTCACTTCCTCATAATTCAATCAAAGCAAATTGAAAGAGTGCCAATAAAACAAACACTGAAAGAATTTGATTCTAGAGATTGAACAAAAGAGATGCCACTCAACGTAAGGTGTTTTCGCTCATTGTACTTGTGTTTAGGGATATTTTGACTCTCAATCTGCTTAATCCATAACCTACCATAAGCTTATGTCAGTTCTATGTCTCCACTACAAGAACTATTATTTTGAAGATCAAGAGGACTTTTTAGGGTTGTAATGTGCGGAAGGCTAAATGAATGGAGGAAGTGAAAGAAAGAAAAGTATGAACACATGCATTAATTATGGAACTGATGTAGCACCCCACTTCTGCAAGACCCGAACCCGATATTGGTGGTGATATTCGATTCTATGCCCACAAAGGTGGCGAGCTAGAGCACTCAATCAGTCAAAAGTCGGTATAAATTTTTTTAAACATATGCGAAAATCACTAATCGAAAATTAGGGCCCACCTTTATTCAGAAACATTTTACTTACAAGAATTGCCAAAATTTTTCAAAAATCAGAATTTCAATTAGCCCATTATAGAAACAAAACATATGTCATGAATGCATATACAATCATTTTCATGTGCAAAATTTACTATTCATATGCATGTGCACCTTAGATTCTGCATGAGCATGAGATATGTTATCCCAATTTCTCTAATTGATCTCACATGTACCACATTTTTAGGGTTCTAACCCTTTGGATGGAAACGGGATGTTACATTCCTTCCCTCTAAGTAATGTTCCATACCCTTCTCCTATGTAAAACTTGACATCCAACTTATTTTCATTGAAGCTTCAATTAATTAATGTATGTTTTATTCATTGTCTATGGTGTTTTGAAGTCATTAAACCAAATTTTGGGAGAAATAGGTGTAGTAATAACTACTATAGGTGTTTGTGGAATTTTTTCAAATACCTTGGAGATTAAACCAATTTTTGAGGGGTTATTAACTTTCATTTGGCAACTTTGAATGTTGAATTCAAATTTGCTAGGGTTGTTGAATTTGTTTTAGATGAGTTTATGATGAAATCGAACCCCTAAAGGTTGTTGAATGTTTAAAGATGAATTAAGTTACAAAATTTTTTATGTTGTCGTATGAATTATATTTTTATAAGTTTTGTATTGTTTTATTTAATTTATTTCAGGCAATTTTTTTTGGGTTTTGTTTGAATTAATTATGGTGTTTAGATAAATAATTACAAATCTTACAGTTAATTGATGTTAGGTAGTTTTGTTTGTTTAATTTGGATATTCTAATTTGTTAATGTCAGTACACTCCAACTTTATAGACTATATTGGGAATTATTTGACTTATTTACATTTTTCTCATTAATCCCTATTAATTTATCATAGGATTGCAGTAGTTTTAGTTGTTGTGGTTTGATTAACATATATTATTCCCTTTGTTTTGATAATTTTGCTTATTTTCATATTTTAAGGTATAAAATTGAAAAGGGAAAATGTAGCACACCAATAATGGGAAAATAAAGTTCCTAGGAAATGAAAAATGGTGAGGGTACATTGCAATAAATACCTCGACAATCAATGTCGGCATAACTTACATCGAATTTACATTCTATACGAAGTTTAACAACACTTGCCCACATTGCTCGGTAAAAGAGAATGAGGTCTATGTCATATACTAAGATATGATGTATTGACTTGTTGTGCTTAACTAGATCGAATCGAGTCAAGATTTTTTAGAGCTGATCAGTATTAGTGGCTAGGATTGCTTCTTCACAAGCAAGGAACCTACTTCCAAAGAGCTAACAATTGAGCTCCTCACCATTACACCTGGGATGTAGAAAAGATGATCCAATTTCAGGTGTTTTTAGAGATGTATAGCATGAGCTACATGAGATTTTATTTTTGTTAGGGCATGTACTCAGAGGATTATATTACTTACAAGGAATAAGTAGCGTTGCTAATAAGCTTCCCCATCAAAATTTATAAAAAGACATGTTGGCTTACCACTAGTAGAATATGGTCTTACGATCCTATAAAATCTAATGCATTGCAATTTAGATCCCCTGTAGTAAGATAGGTGCCCTCACTACTTAGTCACACGATAAGTGGGAAAGGGGATAGTACTGGTGGTGGGAAAACATAAATGCTCTATCTTTATAGCATGATTGAGAGAGTCCTCATCCACATTAAAAGTATGAAGCTAGGGTTAAAGATATATGTGAGGGTTTGTATACCGAGTCCAGATCCTCTAACCAATATTATGGTGTTTTATTGTGTCCAATAAATCTTAACCATTTATTTATATAGGTCCCAAATGGGTCTCGCGTGGATCCCACAAAATAAATGGCTAAGATTACATAAGACAGAATAAGACAGAGTAATATTGGATAGAGGATCTTGTCTCCTATATACCACTCGACTGATTGGAGGCATGGGACTATTAGAGTAACTGCTTGAGATATGACTGGTATGATAGATGATATCTATCAGCTTTGACACTCTAAAAGCTATAGGAATGATCCTCCAAAGGAGACTAAATCAACAGGGACCCAATTATACTGTAGCAGGGGCTCATGAACCTATGGCTATAAATAAAGAAGAAAGGGATCACCTTAAGATATGAGAGTTATAGCCCAGACAAGATGCTCCCCCACCATAATCTTTAGTGGCACCGAAGCTATAAGATAATTCCTCAATGAGCATAGGTACACCTGCCCAACCTTTCATACCTCCACACCATTTTAATATTGCTCAGCCAAAGAGGTATAATAATGTTTAATGGTAAACCACACTAAAACATGATCCTAAACATTTACCTTCTTTTATACTGTATATATTCTAATAAGTGAAAATGTCTTTCTTTAGGGTGAGCATTCCCTATCATCGTCAATAATTCATAATTTATAGGCAACAACGGCTAATACAATGCCTAAAAGAATTCAACCATTTGTAAGAAGTATATTTATCTTAAGTTTTTGAGTTTATCATAATGTCAAAGAAGGTCCATAGATGATTCCTTAACTCATGTCCAGGTTGCATACAAAGATCTCGTAACTGTTCCAATAGGTCGACAATGCATTGTTGTTGTTCAGACAGGTTTGTTTTAGTAAGTCTATCCATTTTCTAAGTTGCTTTCAATCTCCAGCTAAAGAGATGAAATAAAAATAATATTTAATATTCAAAATTTGAAAAAAAATTGATAGACTACTAAGTAGAATTTTAAAGTTTATGCTACGTAGAACCATGTGCAATAATGATACTTATGGAACATTCAAGTCTGTTTTTAAAAATCAACCAAAGAGATAGAATAAAATAAATTTTCATATAATTAACAAAATCTAAACCAAATAGTAATTACAAATAATTGAGTGATACAAAGCCATATTCGTAGCTTATACTTACAAATTTTGGGTTTACTTATCCACCAAATTTAGGGTATGTTGTAGTAATCTCCATATGCTATAATTTCCTTTTCTTATGCATTTCGAATATCTGCTTATCTTTGTTTATCCCTCCAAATCTAATACAGCCTCTTATAAATTCTAATTATACCACTATTTCATCTTTTTTACGGGAGGGAAAATGTAACATCCCATTATCCCATGATAGGGTCTAGAACCCCATAATAGTGTAAATAAGAATATACAAGAGACTTTAGAAATGCATTTCATGCTCATGCATAATTGAATATACACATAAACATGAATAGTTGTTTTTGACATATTGAAATAATTACACATGAATTCGTTGACATTTTCTCAGTATAATTGATTTATAAATGCGATAAAAATGTGAATTGTAGATTATTTGTGTTGAAAATTTATTTAGTGATAATAATTATTATTTCAGAATTTTTGGTGAAGAGGCTTAAAAGGTGTAGTTTCGGTGAATAAAAGTGATGCATGAATTAGATGAAGAATTTGTGAATTTAGGAAAATAGTAGAAAATGCAAATTTGAGTTAAATGGAGAAGCTGTGAAATAGAGAATTGCAGAAAATAACAGTTGTTTACATGGTGCTCTGTCTTCTTTTTACTATGGCTTTGCATGAATGTGTTTGAGTGTTTAGAAATGAATTAAATAAGTTTAGAGTTATGGGAAAATCACTATGATGAAATGGTAGTGTTGTTGAATTTGAAGAATACAGGAAAACACAAAAGGGCAAAAACAAAGAAGAAGAAAAATGCAGGAAATGAAACAAGTGCAGAAAAAGGTAAGCAGTTCATATGTGAGTTTTGTTTTTGATGTTTATGTTGAATTTGGAATCTTAAGTTGTTTTTTGGGTAAGTTATGAAAATGTATACACTTGCAAATAGAAGAGCACGTTGAGCAACCGCTTCCAGACATTGCCAGGACTTCAAGGCAATAAGCTAAAGAGAGCAATCTTCCAGATATTGTCGGGACTTCAAGGCAATATGCTAAAGAGAGCAATTGTGAGTAACCTAAGATGGTCTCGCCATGATTTGTTATGTTTGATATTGAATTGAATTGTTATATGTGACATTTGTGTACTGAATTCCAGACATTACATATCTGAGGAGTTTGATGTATGCGTAGAACATTGGAAGTGCTACTTGAAGGTGAATATGACTGACTATTTGTTTCTCAGCTTGAATGTTGAATGCCGGATTAAAAACCGAATGAAAAATGCGAAAGAAAAAGAATATGAATGTGACTGAATGTGCATAATTGATCGAATTTGAGGAATGCAATTCATTCCAATGCAAGAAATATAAAGGTAGTTGTGACTGATTTTGCTAATGAAAAAGAGCTTAAAAGTTAGACAATTGTGGAAAGAGCCTAAGGCTCAATATTTTTAAAGAGCCTTGTATCCTCAACGACTAAGAGATAGTATGAATGAGCTTGGTATCCATAACGAATATGGGACAATGAAAAAGGCACACAATTACAACAACATAATAAATAAATTGAGTCTCATAAACATTGCATTCAAATATGATATGAATAAATTGAATAACTGCATTTTTATGATGACTTCCCTCGTATAAATTTGTGATAATGTATTGAAGATTTTGTTCTGTAAAAAAATTGAAATAAAAAAATGAATGGTGTGAGATTGTGTTTGAATTATGAGATTTGTGAACAAGTGATTCATGATATTACTTGATGTGACCAAGTTGTTGAGAATTACATGATAATATGAACTATTGTGTTGTATGACAAGAGTGAACGATCGAGGATGATTACTCTACTGAGTTTGCAAAACTCACTAAAATTACGATGCTAACAATTTCAAGTTCGATATAGCGACGATTTAGCTGCTAAAACTGCATTTTGATACAAGTTATGGATCAAAGGTTGGTCAGTTGGGGACTGAAGATTAGTTTTTAGTTTTTGGTTTGTTTCTTTATATAAGTAGCATACGTTGTAAACTGAACTGTGAGTTTTTGATAGGTTAACAATGTATAGATATGAATGATGGATCTAATGTTACATTGTAAATTATGGTTTACGAAATGAAATGAGGATATTTTTGGACTTTAGATAATGTGTTATTTCTGATTTTATAGTAAAATGAACGTGAGATAGTTAACATGCCACTTTTGTTGGGCATTTGCATGTGTGACCATAGGGCGCACGTACGTATGTCGAACGAGAGTGGGGTGTTACAGTTGGTGGTATTAGAGCATGGTTGGCATCTATAGGGATATGTAGGAATGTTAGGCATCAAATTGCGAAAATTTCGGATGGAAATTGAAGTTCTTGATTTTATAGGTCATCTACCATAGGCAATCAAATGGAACACTCAGCTAACCTAGGATCAGAAAGTGCCAGTAGAGAGTCATTTGTGCCTCGACCTGAGGGAATGCCTTTAAGAATTCTTGAGAGAAGGGAAAGCAGGTACGATAAACTACAAAAGCATGGAGTTATGGAGTTCTATGGAAGTGCAAACCTTGTAGAGGCTGAGAGGTGGCTAGATAGGACAGATAGAGTCTTTGAAAAAATGGATTGTGAGTCAGACGAGAGGTTCGATTATGGGGTATCTTTATTGCAAGGCCTAGCCTATCGGTGGTGGAAAACTGTTCTAGGCAGTACCATTACGCCTTGTAGATTGAGATGAGAGGATTTTCTTAGCGTCTGCAAAGAGAATTATATGCCCAAGAGAGTCTTCAAAGTAGTTTGATCAGGCTTTTAAAGTAAGCATCTCTCTTAAATCGAGCCTAAATAATTTTTAAAAGTTTCAAAAGGACATGATGTTAGAAGTCCTCAAGCATCTACAGTCCTAAGTCATTTTTGATCAATAAAAAATAAGGGGAAAAGCGACAAGAAAATGAAGAAGGAATTTTTTGATAGGGGGAGAAAGAAGGAAGAAGTGAAAAGATAAAGATAAAGAAATTCAAGACGAAGAAGAGTAGCAAAAGGAATTCTATTTCCAAAGTATATTTTGTTTTCATATATATAATCTGTACATGATTCTGTAATACTTTCTTACTAATATTTATTATCATCAAAAAGGGGGAGATTGTTAAGTCAAATGACTTTACGTAAATGATTTTGATGAAGAACAAATAATAATGAAAGAAGAAAGTAAGACAGAAGCAGAAACATATGAGACGGAAGGAACAAATACAGATGGAAGCACAAACAGAAAACAAACGGAAGAAAAGACAGACGGAAGCTCAAATATAAAAGTCAGATGATGGAAAATCAGACTGACGATATAAAAGTCAGACGAAAGAAATCTGACGAAAGCACAAACAAAAGTATCAGATGGAAAGAAGCGAGACGGAAGAACTGATACCATGATGATTTTCAATTCAGCTTAAGTTAGTGACAGAACTCAACAGAATAATTGATTCTTTAAAGATAAAGAAGAAATTATCAAGAAGCGGTTGAAGACGAAGGCTATAAATATGAGTCGGAGTCAAAGACTACAAAAGTTAGTGATTTTAAGAAATTTCATTATGCGAAAAACTAGAGCAATTATTTTATGTAACATTAGCTCAAAAACTTCTTTCAGTAGAGAGAAAGGCAGATAGCTGAGGCTAAGACTAAAAGAATTCTTGTTGTAAGAGACTTGAAGAGGATCAGTACTAAAGAATACTTGTAACGTTTTGTGAGATAGTGAACTATCAGAAAAATCTCTAAGGACTGGACGTAGCCTACGGTTTGGGGTAAACCAGGATAAATGTGATGTGTCTACATTCTCTTAACTCTCGACTCTCTCTTACTTTGAAATTTTTATATTACTATTTTCATAAGAAAAGTTTCGAAAGGGGATTAAAAGAATACACAATTCAACCCCCCTTCTTGTGCATTTGTGTAACGTTTATTAAGTGCTATTTTAATGTGTGATTCACTTCAATTAGTATCAGAGCTTGGTGTTGAAAGATCACTGTAACAAAGTGTGGATAAAAATTCATGGCAGAGTCACACATGTACATTGCTGAAGGTGCCTCAGTCACTAGACCTCCAACGTTTAACGAAGAAGACTATCATTACTGGAAAGATAGAATGCGACTGTTTCTCGAATCTACTCATATTAACCTTTGGGACATAATAGAGAATGGACTGTACACACCTGTAGATGAAGATGGAAATCTCATTCTACGAATCAGATGGTCTGTTGATCAAAAGGTGAGATTTCAACTAAACTCAAAGGCAAAGTTCTTTTTGAGTTGTGCCTTAAGCAGAAGTAAGTATGACAAAGTCCACAGATTTGATACTGCGAAGGAGATGTGGGATACTTTATCCATCCCACATAAAGGTACAAATTAAATCAAGGAGTCCAAGATAAGTATTCTTGTGCATCAGTACGAGCTTTTCAAGATGAAAGATGAAGAATCTATTGAACAAATGCTTGGAAGATTTCAAACAATTATTAATGGACTTAAAGCTCTCGGAAGAACTTACGACAATCAAGATCATGTTTGTAAGATTTTAAGGAGTCTACCAAAAATATGGAGGTCAAAAGTTACAGCTGTACAAGAAACCAAGGATTTGAGCATGTTGAAGCTTGATGAATTACTTGGATCTCTAAAAATACATGAAGTTGAGCTCGATGCTGAAAACAAACCCAGATGGGACAAGTCGATAGCACTAAAGGCTAGACAGAAAAATCACAAGACTCAAAAGAATAGGAATTCATCATCAAAAGCACTAAAGATAGAATAAGTTGCAAGGCATATATGTAAGGGTAAATTGGACTTTGTAGATTCATTAATGGCATTTTTGTAATTAGACATGTGGTTTGGCTTTTAAGGAAGAGGGGAGCACGAAAATTAGAAGGAGAAGAATTGAAATTAAGAGAGAAAGAGGAGAGAGTCAGTGGAGAAGAAGAGAAAGAAGAAAGAAAGAGTTAGGTTTTGATATTTCTTAGTCTTGAAGAGTGATTTTGAAGTTGCTCAAGAAGGGAAAAAGGAAGAGGAGGATGAGAGCCTTCTTTTGATCAAAGAAACTCTTCATTTGGTGAATATTCAAGGTAAGTTGGATTTTAAATTTTTGGATTTTTTGAGGGTTTGGTTTAGATAGCTTAAGAAATGTATGAGTTTAAGCTTTATAAAGTCAATTTTGTGATTATATGTTATGGGTTTCTCAATTTGAATGTCCATTGATTTGGGGAATTTTGTTATGGATGAAGGAGATTGAGAAAGGCAAGAGGAATCAAGATTAAGGGGAGGCAATTTGAGTCAAGTTTCAAGCAAGGAATCAAGGTGGGTACATGTTTATAATAGATTAAATAAGCCATTTTTGCTTTCTTTGAATCAAGAAAATTAATGATTTAAATTGCATCATAAGTCTTGCATAAATTTTGTTTTGAATGATTTAAGAGATTGTTGTTAAGTCAAAATGACTTTACGTAAATAATTTTGATGAAGAACAAATAATAATCACGGAAGCAAAATGGAAAGCAGACGGAAGCGAAATGAAAAGCAGACGGAAGTAAAAATAAAAGCAGATGGAAGCAAAATGAAAAGAAGACAGAAGCGAAATGAAAAGCATACGGAAGCAAAATGAAAAGCAGACGGAAGCAAAATGAAAAACAAAGGGAAGCAAAAATAAAAGCAGACGGAAGCAAAATGAAAAGCAGACGAAAGCAAAATGAAAAAACAGAAGGAAGCACACGCAAAGCAAAAATGAGACGATAGGAAGTCAGACGCAAGGCGTAAAGGCGAAAGAAACAAACAGATGATAAAAAGCAGATGGAAGATCCGATACCACGTCGGATTATGTATTAGCTTGAGTTAGTTACAGAACTCAACTGAATAACCGATTCTTGAAAGATCAAGAAGCAGTTTTCAAGAAGCAATTATAGACGAAGGCTATAAACATGAGTCGGAGTAGAAGATTGCAAAAGTGACAAAAGTTAGAAAAATTAAAAGCTTAGCAATTCTTGAGAGAAATTATTGTGCGGAAAAAAGCTAGAGCTATTTTATCTGTAACAAAGCTCGAAAAACCTTTCAGTTTAAAGAAGTGCTGATAGCCTGAAGAGGCTAAGTGTGAAAGAATACTGATTATAAGAGTCCTGAAGAGGCTCGGAAACAAAGAATACTTGTAACGTTTTGAGAGATAGTAGAATCTCAGAAAGATATCTGAGGACTGGACGTAGCCTACGGTTTGGGGTAATCTAGTATAAAAATCGTTGTGTCAAAATCTCTCAACTCTCAACCTCTCTCTTAACTTTCAATTTTCAATTTTACTGTTTTCATACAAATATCTCGAAAATAGTTTATAACATTGATTTTTTTGTAGATTTTGTGAAATGAACAAATATCTTTTAACAAATTCATTTACGAAGGGTTTTAACGAAAAAGAATACACAATTCAACCCCCCTTCTTGTTCATCTGTATAACTTGAATTGAGATTTGTATTAACATGTGATTCACTTCAAAAAGTTCCTAAGTTAAAAGAGGAATGGGATATTAAGACAAAAGATTAATTTCCTTAAATAGTAAAATCGTTCATATATAGTTTTGTGCATTAAAAGAAAAACTAATTCAATAGAATTTTTATATATGAAACAAATCATGAAACTCTAGAAGTTACATATGAAGGAACAATCATGTAACGCAAAGAAACTTTAGCTTGCTAACTCACCAATATGAATTGTTCCAAATGAAACATGATAGAAGCATTTCTAACATGTATAATAGATTTATTGATATTATTAATGCCCCTAAGCTTCTTTGCAAGACCTAAACTAATGTTGAAATGGTAAGAAAGTTACTTAGGTCACTATCGAAAATATGGAAAGCTAAAGTGATATTTATACAAGAAACTAAGGATCTAACAACACTACCATTTGAGGAGCTTATTAGATCTCTTATCACAAATGAAATAAGTCTCTAAAAGACATAAAAAGAAATGACCTTTCCAAAGAAAAAGAATTTAGCATTCAAATATTTAAAGGAAGAATCAAGTAAGGAAGAAGAGGTATCATCTACTAAAAAGTGATGAAGAAAACATTACATTAATCACCATACAAAATTTAAGAAAATTTTGAAGAATTCTTTGAAAACAAATGACTATAAAGGTGGTAAAATAGATTCAAAATGAAAATTAAATAACATCATTTGATTTGAGTATAGAATACTCAAATAAATGAAGTCTCAATGCCCTCTCCTTAAAAAAATAATAAAATGAAACAAAATGACAAGGAGAAGAGGAATAAAGGAAAAAATAAAAAGTGAGCATCTAACATATGCTTTATGGTAAATGATGATGATGAGGTACTTGACTGGTGGAGATTATATTATGTTTTTCTAGATTTTTATATGTGTTTTTTAAGTATTTATTAGACGATTATCATGTGTATAAGCTTAGAATTATGTTATTATTAGTCTTTGTAGGTATTCTAATTATTTGTTTAGTTTAGAGCAAGAATTGGATTTCAATTTTATGTTTCGAGAGGTGTTTGATGTGTTTGTTAGTATATAGAAACAAGAAATTGAAGAAAAGAGAGGAATTTGAAGCATAAAAGTAGGATAACATCATGACTTGCTTTCTACGATTATGACAAAGAGCGCAAATAGCAATTCCAACAAATTTTAGCTTTTCTAACACATAGGTGTTTTTTTTTGGTATTTCGATGCTTAAAGACTATTTTTTGAAACCATATTAAGTGGAAAAACCCTAGAAAGAATCCTAGAAGACTCAAGAACTATTTAAGAACATGAAAATCACAAAAAAGTGCAACACCCATTGAATAAAAAAGGATCAAAATTTGAAGATCAAGAAGAACATATAGGAATTCCAGCTTTCCAGATCAAGTCTCCAATAGAGTTTTTTTTTGTTTTCCTTTACTTATTTCATTTTTTTTGATATGTAAAGTGAATTCAAGATGTTAAATATGTTCATGAAGTTCTAAATTTTACACTACGATTTATTCTACATTTATTTTGTGACTTTTGATTATTATTGATTCAATACATATTTGATGTTTGTGATAATTGATTATGCATATACTTGACAACAAATCGAGAGAGTGAGTCAAAAGTAATATGTATTAGAATGTATAAAAAAGTTGGAAGCCTAATAGTGTTGAAATCCAACTGTGGTTGAATCACAGGCATAGCGGAAAACAAAAATTTTACAGATTCTGAACGAATCCCGATAATTCAATAAACTTGAATAAAACATAAAACGATTTAGAAATCGTATCTTGTTCCCTTTTCTTTTGAAAAATCTTTGAAATGTTTTTGATTGATCAATTACGAGTTGTTAAAGTGTCCAACTTTTCATGGTATCCACAAAACAATTCTCAAATTGTTTTGAGAGGAAGAATATAAAAAGTGCTAGCTTCCAAAAAGCTCTTCCCTTTAAAAAAAAAATTATAACAGTCTTTTATTAAAATTAAATCTCTTTAATTAGAATTAAAATCAAATTTTAATTTTAATTATTTTAATTTTAATAAAATCAAATATCTCACATTTTGT
>JAOTAZ010000004.1:19991098-20003110 GCA_025629785.1 Erythroxylum oxycarpum
GTACATTCTGTTATAACTAACTAGCCACCTCAGCTGATACCTAAATCCTTCCTCTGGAATAATCCTCTCTCTCTCTCTCCCGAAGATCCTAACATTGCCGCCTCCTTGAAGAGCAGCCTTGTCCTCAAGGCTGAAGGGATGAACCATGGTGCGGCAATCCAGAGCTGTACTTTTCCCCTCTGCAGCTTCTGCTTCCAATGCAATTATTTCTCCATTGTCATCCAAGGTTTCGTTGTCATCTAATATTAACAACCGGAGTTGTCGTTCTGGACATTGATGGAGGGGATGAAATTTCTCCCCACATCGGAAACACAACCCCTTGGCCTTGCGATCCATCAGCTCCTGGTACAAAAGGTGTCGCAAGCCTCGATTCTTCTCCGTGGATCCTTCTGTCACTCTTCTCTCTCAATTTTCTGCCTATCCTCCTCCCCTTCTTCTTTCCCCTCTTTATAACCTCCCTAGGTACATTCTGTTATAACTAACTAGCCACCTCAGCTGATACCTAAATCCTTCCTCTGGAATAATCCTCTCTCTCTCTCCCGAAGATCCTAACAAGAAACTCTTAAAGTGGGTACCATCAGGCTGTCTGAGAATTAGTGGGCATAGATGGAAGAGAAAAAGTGGTGGAAAAAATATATTAATGGTATTTATTCCTACGAAAAATAGATTAGAGACATCTATTCGTAAACATTAAACTTGGAAGAGCTTAGATTCAGTTGCAACTATAAGATAGCATCAAAAACTGTTATATAGTATTGCATGCTTGAACTGCATCATTGGATATAATCCCTACTTTTCTGAGGATATGCCTTGTAAGAAAAAAGGTCTAGTAGATAAATTGTTGAGGATGAGATTGCAACTGATTAAAATTTTTTCATTTGTCGTCTCTCAAAGAATTTATGTTTTTTGTTCTTGAGATGCGCTTTATTTATTGCATTGCATATGAAATTTTGCTATTTCATGTTTATTTATGGATTCCCAACATAAATTTCAGGTTCAAGGAAACTCATTTCAAAAGAAGATAGCATTGCTCTTTGGTTTAGGACACCAAGCTGTGGAGGTAGATTCTTGGTTTCTTGCTTCACTATGATGATGTGAGAAATAAGGGGAGAAATGTTGCTATGATGTTCCAGTGCAACATGTTTATTCTTTTGATTATTTTTCCTTTTTCCACTCTCTTCTCCATTGAGAAGGATATCATGACTCTCTTCCTTTCTCTCTTATATTATTAGCCCTATTATTAATCTTTACAATATTTTCATGGAATAACTTACCTTTTAAAATTGAATGCCATGATCTAACATTTAGAAATTATATGAATGTGCATCTGTTTCTTGTGAATGTACTTCTTTTTCTCCGTGGATTTTAGCAGTAATTTCTTCACGCAATATTTTCTTTTGATTCTATACCTGCAAATGTTTTGTATAGTGGGGAATATGTCATTGAGATCTTCCTTTTTCTTGTTTCCCCCACACATGCTAAATGTGTTTGTCAGAAATTCTGCATCTGATGTTGGTATTCAGGTTGAATTGTCTTAATTGTACAAGAACCTTGCATGTGGACTCTGTTATTTTCAGACACTAGCAATGCTATGTTATTACATGACAGGAAAAGTCCAATGGAAATCAAGGCGGGCCTACCCAAAGAGCTTCTGCATTAGCTGCCTTGTCATCTGCTCTTAACCCATCTAGTGACAAGTCAGCCTATCCAGTAAGTGAACTGTTTATACGTTTTGTATAATTATTATTTTCTCCTGTCCATGAATGAGGCCTTTGGATGTTCTTTTAATTGTTTCAGCTTGATACATGTCATCCTTGTGAATTGTTCTTTTTAAGGTAGTAATTTGGTGCTTTCTGTTGTAACTAGTTTTTATTATTAAAGTGGCTTCTCTGAAGCTTTTATCTTAATACTACCCAAACTATCAGCCTGTTGCAAAACGAACGATAAGAGAAAAGAGTTCAATTTGTCATTGAAGTACACTTGGCATTTTTTTCTCCATTAAAAATATACAGAACTGACTAGTTATATCCCTTGTTAGATCCCCTACTTAATCTTGTCACAAGTTTTTCAAACTTTTGTTCTCACAATACAGGTTATAGCATAATTTAATGGAGACAGTCAAGAGGGGATGCCATATAGACCTGTGGTCGATACTTTAGATATTATAACCCACTTGGTGAATAGGAAAATTTCCATTGAAATCTGTAATTATAACTGTTGTTGTAAAAGATGCCTACGTAAGATGCTTATGGAATACGTCCACTCCAGGGGCATAGCTATATGTGCCTGCCCCACTGTTGCCCATATTTTATATGTTTATTTCCTTTTACCTTTTGGAAGTTTATTTGGTTTAACATTTTGGGACCAAGAAAGGGAGGAAAGGGGGCATCTGTTTATGGCTTCTTTTCATTTCTATTAACACTTATTTCTCTGTGTAACTAACAATATAGTGGTGTTTGGCTTATCTGTGCTATTCCAAACTTTGACTGCTACATACGTTGTAGTGCATTTGTACAGCCCAAATTCCCCATTGGTGCGTGCAAATCCAATTACCAGTGGAGTGTGTCTTCCTAGAGTTTTTAACTTCAATCACTATTTAGTTTGACACCACTGACAAAGTCCTAACAGTTCATGTACATCATAATAAGATTCATGTACATCATAATAAGATTTCTCTGACTTGTTAATTGCTTTCAGCTCTCTGGAACCTAAAAGATTTATTAAAAATTGGCATTTTTGTTTTTATTTTTTTTTATTTTTGTAAACATTTTAGATTTAATGAGAATTTCCTCAGCTGAGAATATTTTCTAACCCTGCCTGCACCCTTTCTGTTTCCTTGAACTTCCCTGTAACACTCAAATGGAATATGTAATATGTTGAGCTTCTTCTGCTTTTTGTGCCTCATAGGGGTTTTCCTGTTACAGTTTCTCTATCCAGATTATATCCTACTCTTTAGTGAAATAATGCCCTGTAACAGAGCTTTAGTATCTGTTAGCAAATTTATTATTTATATTGTTTCTCTCCGAACAAAATTTGGTACTTTGTGCGGTGATTGTGCTGTAATCTATCCACAGGACCAGGATAGGTCCAATGGTTCAGGAGGACCAACACAAAGAGCTTCAGCTTTGGCTGCCTTATCCTCAGCATTTAATTCATCCTCTGGAACCAAAACTCCTTCAAAGCCCTCTGGAACAAGTCAGGGGTCACAAAGAGCTGCAGCCGTAGCTGCTTTATCATCCGTTCTTACTGCAGAAAAGAAGAAGCAAAGTCCAGATGGCTCTCCCTCACAGACTCCTACCTCAGAGGCTGGCTCCTTAGGTAAAGAAAATTTCTTTTTTCTTTCAACTGTAAGAAGTCACAGAGACATTAAAATAGTCACATGAAGTCGTTTGATTCTGTAGGAGTGACAGTCTTTTGATGATGCTCTTTAAATTGAAATTCACTTTGTTTTAGCTCTTACGGAACTGTAATTTTGCTATGAAAATTGAAGACAAAAGTGAAGTTTATGAAGCACAAATTTCTGAAGATACAGAAGTCAGGGAAATTGAGGAACCTGCATCCATATCTGACAGCAATGTGGACGAATCAGAGCCAAAGCAAGATGCTGAGCAAGATGAGAAAGGTGATGAAAGCATTCAGTCTACATTCAGTTATGATCAACTGAAGGTTCATTCTGAGATTCCTGTAACTGGGATTGATTTTAAGAGAAGAGAGGTTTGTTCTGGTATACATTGTGATTACATCTGAATTTGATTCTTGGATTGGCATTTCAAGGATTTTCGTCCATTTCATTCTGCAGGCTTATCTTTCAGAAGATGATTTCCAGACTGTATTTGGGATGGCAAAAGAAGCATTCTATAAGTTGCCGAAGTGGAAGCAGGACATGCAGAAAAAGAAAGCTGACTTATTCTAAATGGAAATTCGTGTCTCTGCTTCTTATCTGCCTAACTTATGGGTTTTTAATCACTATGGTCTTCACTGCTCTTTTAAAAAGTTATACTTTCAATTGTATACATGGCCTACTTTGACTGGCATATCACCGTTTGCAGTTCATGAATATAGGTGTGAGTGGTACCATTGTTGCTTGTGATCATGCCTTAGGAGTGAGTTTTGCCCATGATTTTCAATTTCTTTTCTTCCTTCCCTCGATTCATTTTCTGCCATTTTGTAATGATAGCATATTGTAGTTTTGCAGAAAGTTGGGAGGGCCATTTTTTTTTAATTAGATCATGTATGTCATTTTGTGCTTATTTGACAACACCTCTTTAGCTTTGTTATTTGTTAATGAATGGGTTGTAAATGTATCGGGATTGTATTCAGTGACAACATCCAGGAAAGGGAGGTTGTTAGTTTGAATAAACAGTACTCCATATTAAGTATTTGCGTTTAAGTGTTATATTTGTGGTGTGAATCTCTTCCCGTGGGGTGGGAGCTGACAGGTTTAATGTCTTGCCTACCCCGGGAAATCTCTGCATGTCTAAGTCCTGGCAAACAATTAGGTTAAACATTTTATGTTGACCTAACTCAGCAACCTTAGCAATTTAGGTAAGCATAACAACAAATAGAGTTTGGACAACATTAAGGACTATCTGCGATCCCATAACCAAAATATAACCGTCTACCTTCGTTGGACTTGGATGATTCCGCAAATGATAAGGAATGTGTTATGCCAATAGAAATAATTGACTAGGAGATATGGGTAAGAGTTTGAAGATATTTTTTTAATGATGGAATCGGTGAGGCACCTCGTGATTTACTATAGTTCATATCTGGTGGAGTGTCGTTTAATTTATTTAATGATGAAATTGAGGTTCAGAGAATACTTCTGATGAGGAAAGAAGAAAGCTAAGATTTCATTCTTCTAATATTGTTATTGATTTCATTCTGGTACTACTTTTAGGTCACTTAATATAACTAAGCATCCAAAAAGGATTTACTTTTGTATACTTGAAGAATGAAAGAAAAAGCGTGACTACAAAATAGAGCAAGAAATACTGGTGAAGGTATATGTTGCAACAATGGAAGGAGTTGTTCATGGATGATGATGAAGTTTTTGGCTGACAGTGAAGGAGGAGGATATGATAAGTGAGTTGATGAAGAAGAAGAGAAATATGTTATTGTTTAAAGATATGAAGTGACATTGTAAAGAGTTGAATCAGAAACAATTGAATCAGAAACAATGAGGAGACATTGTATGGGCAAACTCTAGTTGATAAAAAAAATGCAAGTGTAAAAGTTTAATTGGGCAATTATTAATGACTAAAATAGTTGTTGAATTAAGACACTATGAAATTGAATTAACAAAATTATATCTACTTTTCTCCCTCTTTCATTTGTTCATTCTTTCTCTCTTTGAATTCTGATTTTAACTATCATTTGTAAGGATAAAAGCAAGCCCTAAATCTCAAATACAAATTCTTAATATTAATTGCATCAATTTGGTAATAAAGTCGAATCAATTCAAGTGGAAGTGGCAACATGGCATAAGGAACTTAAGCTCAAGAATGGGGAAGGATTGAAGAAGGGTTGCACAATCAATTTTAGGAGTTGGAGCTTCACTAAGAAATAAACTTATATGAACTATAAGGAATGAATTATGCATTGTATCAGAAGGATGATGCATAATTATTGGGAGGAGGGTATGGGGATCGTCGTGTTCTTAAAATTAGAGGTGTGGAGGGATTAGTTGAAGGACATTAGTCAATGCCTACAAGTTTTAGTAAGATTGAATTTCAGGGGATGGGCTAGGAGCAAGGGTCTAACGTGAGCAATTCTTCACACTTGATAGGACCCCATTTTGAGGTGAAGGTAAGTTAGTGGCCATGCAGTCAGAGGGTCAAGCACTAATGTGGCATGAACTATATCTTCACAACATATTGACAAGGGAAACTCCTAGTTAGGCAGAGTACTTATTCGCATTGAAATAGAGGTTTGGTGAGGCTATTTTTGAAGATCTAATTGGTGAATTGAAGGAGTTAAAGTAGAGATGTATTGTCAAAGATTATTATCTTGAGTTTGATTTTTCATCTCAAAGATTGGTAATACCAGGACCATACCTACTTGGCATGTTCTTAAAGGATGAGATGGAATTTGAGGAGTTAAAGGAGAATGAAGAAGATATTACATAACCCAGTATATCCTTGTAGGCCATTGCTAGAGTTAGTGATGCCAAATACCAACAAATGAATAATATTAAGGGAATAGTATATGTGAGAACAATTCATATATTAATCGATAGAGAAAGCATTAACAATTTTATGTATAAGGAGTTACTAAAGAAGTTTAGTGGAGAATTAGAGGAGATAAAAGGACATTGCTATTATGGTGGGAAGGGGAAAGCATCTTAATTGTAACTATATTTGTTTCAATTTCAGATGGTAAATGAATTGTAAAGCATCGCTAATGTATTAGTGATTGATGTTGGGGGGTAATCACATGGTTTTAATTGTGCAATGGCTATCCATTTTGAATGATATAGTTTACAACTACCAAAAGGGAACAATAAAGTTTTGGTGGAAGGTGTATGAGTTAGAATTGAAGAGTGAAGAAGGTAAATGTATAGCAAAAGTTCCTAGGAAGAAAACAGAGAGAGTTATTTCCATAGAAGATGTGGTGTCAGGTTTCTTGATAATCTCTTGAGCAAAAAAAGGAGATGATTTAGAATAATTACAGACGAATTGTTGTTTTAAGTGTCACTAAATAAAGGTTTATGAGGACAATGTGCATAAGATATCATTCAAGATACACAAAGGCCACTATGAATTCTTGTTAATTCCCTTTCGGTGGATAAATTCCCCTGTAACAGTATAAAGCTCGATGAATCACATATTTAAGGCTCACTTGAAGAAATTTGTACATGTATTATTTGATGATATACTAACCTATCATAATTTACAACAAATGTTTGAGATATTAAGGCTCATTAATTGTATATAAAGTTGACTAATTATCCTTTTAGTGCTACTTAAGTTGAATATCTGGAGCACATAATTAGTTGTGAAGGAGTAGCAACTGACCCTCATAAATTACAAGTAATCCAACGGTGGCCTGAATAAAAAACAACCAAACAATCGAGGGGATTTTTAGGATTATATTAATACTACAGAAGGTTTGTTATAGGTTATAGACAAATTTGTAAGCCATTAACCAATTTGCTGAATAAGAATGCATTTATGTGGGATAAGGAGGATACTAATGCCTTTTTAGGTTTAAAGAATGCATTGACATCATCTCTTGTATTGGATCCACCAAATTTCACTCAGCCTTTTGTTCGCAAGTTGATGCTTGTGGAGAAGTAATAGGTTTTGCACTTATACAAGATGGGCAAGTTTCTAGCACTAGTTATGAACATCAAACAATGGTCACATTGCTTGACAGGGAGACATTTTGTGATCTAAATAGATCTCTATAGCTTAAAGTATTTGATAGAATAGAGGATAGCTAAATCTTTCCAATAAACTTGGCTTCCTAAGCTAATTATTGATTTATATATTTTTTATGAGAAGGGCAATGTTAATTTGGATATTGATTCTTTATCATGTGTTACTAGCTCCAAGTTATTTATTCTATCAATTTCTTAACTATAGATGAATATACTCCAAAAATTTCAACAGATTAAAGGGAGGTTGAGGTTGATTAAGTAATAATTCACCTACATAATTAAACACTTAGGTTATATGTGGCACAATGGGCACTTAAAATGGAAAGTACAATTGGTAGTGGGGATTCCATTAACTTTAAGACAAAAGCTCATCAAGTTATTTCATGCTTTAACTCAAGAAGGACATTCAGGGTGGTAAGGAACATATAAGAAATTGAGTGTGAATTTCCTTTGGAGAAAATTATATAAAGATGTTAATGAATTTATGAGAAGATGTGAAGTTTGTTAGGAAAAAAAAAGAAACAACAGCTACTTATGGCTTCTTACAACCTTTAACTATTCTAAAGGAAAGGTGGATACACATTAGCATGAATTTTGTAGAAGGTCTTCCACAATTAGAAGGAGACTCAACCATTTTCTTAATAGTGGATAAATTGAGAAAGTGTGCTCACTTCATTCCATTTCTTCATCCATACATAATAATTAAGGAAGCCAGAGCTTTCATATAAGGATAATTCAAGCTTAATGTGTTGCCAAAGACTATTGCCAGTGATTGAGATGTAATATTTACTAGTTCATTTTGGAAGTAACTTTTTCGCATATAGGGCCTGGACTTACATTTCTTAACCACTTACCACCTTCAGATAGAAGGTGAGAAATAGCTATTTAGTTGCATATTGGAGACATATCTCCACAGTATAAATTTAGATGCCCTAATCAGTGGAGCAAATGGTTAACGTTGACACAGTGGTGATATAATATGACCTTCCATGCAACCATTTCCATTATGCTATTTAAAGCAATGTATGATTATTCTCTCCCATTATATATTTTATACTTAATAGGAGACTCTCATGTGTTGTTAGTGGATCGAGATTTGAAGGACAGGGAAGTTATGTTCCAAGTATTGTAATTTCATCTTCAACGTGGTAAAAATTGCATGAAGGAACTTACAAATCACCATCGAACTAATAAGGAATTTCAAGTTAATGACTTTGTTTACATAAAACTCTAACCTTGTAGACAATATAATGAAAAATATAAGTCATCCTAGAAGTTGTCTTCTTTATTCTTTGGCCCTTTCAAGTTTCTGAAATGTATTGGACTAGTTGTGTATCAACTGAAACTTCCTCTTGACAGTAAATTTATCCCGCTTATCATGTCTCACAATTGATGAAAAGAATTTCAAATGATGCATTGGTGTCTCCAAGCATTCCTCCTTCGAAATATACCACTTTGCACATATAAATATTGTGTTGGATAAGCAATTGGTTAATCCTCACAATTAGCATGTTGTCTAAATTTCTATACAACGAACATCAGTAAAGGCTAATGATCTTTCATAGGAAATCTCTACAATATACAATAATAATTTTCATATTCAACCTTGTGGATAACATTATCGAGAGAGGGGGAATTGTTATAAGCAGAAATAAGGATTGAACAAAAGAAGAAGAAGGAGGATATGATAAATGAGTTGAGAAAAAAGGGAAATGGATTGTCATTTATAGATATGAAGAAATGACATTATAAAGAGCTAAATCAGAAACAAGAAGGAGAAAACATTGTATGGGCAAACTCTAATTAATAAAACGATACATTTTTAAGCATCTAATTGGCTAATCATCAACATTAAAATTACCATTGAATAAAACGTTATGGAAATTGAGTTGAGTAATGAAAATAACTATTTTCTCTCTTTGTCTCTGAATTTTGGTTCTAGTTATTGTTTGTAAGAATAAGAAACTCTAAATCTTAAATATAAATTCTCAATAAAAATTAGATGCTTTATTGGCCAACACTCAAGAATGAATGTTTAAAATTTTAGATGCGAAATTTGAAGTATTTGGATATTGAAGTTATAAAACATATTAGTCGGTTCATTTGTGTTAAGAAGAATATAAGGGAGCATTCAAAGCAGTTAATTGAAAAGGACTGTCAATTAGACATAGAATAGTGTAGATCCTCAAGCCAATCAATTGAGAAGGTTGTCAACCGATATGGTTTGGATTAATCAACTAGTTGGAACATTCAATTGGTTTAAGTAAAACATGACTCAACTTTAACACTATTTCGCCTTTTATTTTAGGAAGGAATTGGACTTTTCCAGCAACTATTTGGCTTCCATAATTATTAAAGAAAGCTTTTGGATCTTAAAAAGAAAGAGAAACAATGAAAAGAAATTTTATATTGAGAATGAAATGTATTAATATAATTATGAGACATTGGATGAAAGTTAGGGTGAAAGACTTGGGACTATTTATGAGGAAAGATTTATGTGTTACGGTTAGAAAAGTATATAAAATGAATTGAGAACATATTTGATCAACTGTATAATCCTCTTAAAGAATATCTAGACAATTTAATCTCCACCAGCTGAAGGAGTTTAATAGTGAATTAAACTCTAAAGTGTGACTTTCGGAATCTATGTAGCTCTAAGAAAGACTGAAGTAATGTAAAGTTGGTTTCATCTTCCTTTCTTACGTCACTTTATTTGTACATTACCCTATTTCATCTTATTACATAATTGCTCGTCTTATTGTTTACGTGAAAAATTGAGATTGTTTAAACACTTATAAAATGGAATAATATACAATGTTAGGCACATTAATTGCTTAACAATTCACCTATGTTTAAAAGTCACTAAGAATGTACATAAAGTATACAGGCTAGACACTATGGTTGTACGAGTATTGGTTTGAAAAGAAAAGGAACATCGTTGATATGCTAACATTGTTACATGTATTTTAATAATGCCATAGAACTAAGTTTGTACTTACAAAAAAAAATCAATTAACTTTAAAGTTTTAAAGTATCCAAATCACCCCTCTTAGTTATTTAGGAACTAACATTTTGTATAGTACAAAATTTCAAGCATTTTGTATCTAGCTATATGATGATATTTGGCAATAGCACACTTATGATCATGCATTGGCCAAGAGAGGGAAAACATTACTATGACTTCGTATTTTGATCATAATGATGATTTATATTGAAAAGTTAGAATGAATTTTTAATGGATAAAGTAGTAAAGATTTGACATATTGTTTTAAAAGGACAATAATTCCCAACAAGATTGTAGATAAAAATACAAAAATTAGACTTCCCAAAGAAGAAAACCACAATGATATGTTGGTTATAAATTTGAATAGTAAGATTGTACATATTCTCTTTTTTGTATTAGGAAAAAATGAATTCAACAAGCCTTTATATTTCAAACACCTTATGAAATATGTTGTATGTTAAAAGTGACTAGGAAGAGAACAAATCAAGTGAAAGAAAGCAAAATTAGTTTGTTAATACACCAATATTAGATATTTCACATTGATGACTCTATTTCTAAAACTATATTGATACTATCAATAACATATTTTATTAATATTATTAATGGCATGGAAGATCTTGATAAGACCTATATTGATGTTATAATTGTAAGGAAGATAATAAGGTAAACATTTGAATTCTTAGAAAACACAACCACCCAAGGGGCAAAGGATTTGAACACTTACCTGTTGAAGAATTGATTAGGTCTTAAATTATATGAGATAAGACTATTAGAGACACATTAAGAGGAAGGAAACTAAAAAAAGCATTACATCTAAAGCATTAAGGAATGATAGTACCTAGAAGAGGATACCACTATATCAAGCAAAAAACAATAAGGGTGGCATGGAATCATGACATGAAAATTTTAAAAGTTCTTTGATAAGTTTAAAAGAAGAAAAATGACAAAGGGAGAAGATAAATAAAGTAAAAAAGAGAATCTAATGTTATTTGTTTTGTTTATAGGAAAACTAGACATATAAAAACACAATTTCCTAAAATCAAGGAGAATGAAAAAGTAGAAAAGAAAGAATTTAGGAGGAGAATAATGATGAAAACTACTTCAGATGGTTATGCTCATCTGATGAAAAGAAACTAAGAGTGAAATAGCCATATGTTTGTCACTGATGTGCTATAGCTATTCTAAGCACATTCAACATAAAAGAAAGGCTAAAGAGAGAATGAAAAGAAAAGAAAATATATTCAATTCCCACCTTATTAGTAAAGATAAAGAAAATGAAGTGAATCACAAGTTAATAAAGCAATTACAATGCACAAGAAAGGGGGGGTTTGAATTGTGTATTCTTTTCTTAGGTCTTCAAAGTGTACTAATCTTCCTCAGCCTGCTCCTGGATCAACTCGCAAGATAGGCTTGACATACATCTTTGCAGATTCTGATTGAGTAAGAGGAGTTTGAAGAAATTTCAGAGTGATTTTGTAGTACTGACGGTTTCTGAGTTTGATAGAAATCCCAAAGGTCAGTGTTAGGGATTTTATAGCTAGTCCTAGAACGGTTGTGCTTCTCAATAATCTGACAACTTTTTCCCTCCAAAATCTTCCGTGTGCGAGGAGTTCTCCTTCTGAAATTG
>JAOTAZ010000004.1:20012219-20029984 GCA_025629785.1 Erythroxylum oxycarpum
ATAAGATGTTTTTGAATATGAAGAATCATATGAATTGAGGTTTGGGTGTGGGATGAATTCCAATTGGAAGTTGAATTGCTTTGAATGATATTGTAATAAAGGAAGTGAAGTTGGGATAAATTCGGTATTGATCTATGAGGAATTTGACTAAGTTGATTTCTAACTTTCCAACAATTTAAAGTATGCGAATTTTTTATTATCGGAGTAAGAGGTTGGGTTCCGGAAACGGTGCTTAACATGTTTTGGTATGAGAGCAAGAAAATGAAGCGATAATAGTTATGGTTTTCTTCAAGAGTTGGGTTCTGGAAACGGGACCCAACAGTTCATCTTGATTTCTCGCTAGTTTTTCTTGCTCTTCCCCATTTCTAAGTATGATAGCCTCATATTGCTCTCATTGATGTAATTCCATATTACTCAGAGAGTCTTCCACATTTCTCTTACAAAAGTCATGAGAAAGATGTCTCATTTGAATCTCTAGGTTGTGAATAGAAGAGGCATGATTTTTCGTTACTTGATCAAATTGCTCTTTCAGTCTCTTCTGGGTCTCTTCCATATCTGTTAACTTATCCATGATTTTGACCAATTTGGAATCCCATAAACTGGACTCATCTTGCTAAAATCCTAATAGGCCTTAATGTCCTATATGAGTACTTACATTGTTAGACCAATAGAAATTTAGGTAGTTTTGCCACCTGGAAGTGTATGTGTTCATATAAGGATGATGATTTCCCCAACTAAATTGGGGCTCACTGAAATCCACGAGAGTCTTTTGCTCCCTGTAATATATATCCTCAATGATGGTTCTTTTCATCTCTTCTTGATATCTAATTTTCTGGATTCTCCATCGTTGCCTTGTGATGTCCAAATCAATGTGTTTTTGACTTTTCGCCCAAACTTCCTACACTTTTTTTCTCTTGTGATTGGGTACCACAATCACAAAAGATGTTGAAATGCCTTAGACTATAATAATTAAACTAAATCTACATCTCCCCGGCAACGGTGCAAAAAACTTGATCATATTGTTCGAGCTTTAAAATTTATAAGTCCTCATATACCATAAACTCACGGGTTGCGACTGTAATATAAGAGGTGTCGATCCCACAAGGAGGGCACTAGCCTAATCCTAGGTCATCGAAGGCTCAAAGAAAATAATAAAAAGAAATAAAAAATGTACAAGTGAACACAGAAAGTAAATACGAGAAATTTATTTAAGAATTGTAAAGCAGAAATTTCATCAAAACAGAATTAAACTGAGCAATCACACAGGTCACAATGGAAATATGTCAAAAGAGTTAATCAAGCTATGAGAGAGAGGATTTTACTTATCATTAATGTTAATCTAGCCATTTATATGTTTACGGGTGTCGGTTCTAGACGATCATAGGATTGGTTATTCTCTCTCAAGTTATAACTATTAAACCCTAAATTGTAAGCTCTAATCGAATTATGGAACTTGCAATCTCTCAATTCACAAATTACCCACAATTCTAATTAGTTCTAAAGCTCTCTAACAAACAATCGGGTCTCGCCCGAGACCTCTCTCCTTGAAATTACCGACTAGATTGATTAAGTGGTCAATTAGATCGCCTAACTCTTATTAATTCAATCTAATCATTTTTATCCAGCTCACCCTCTCAGTTTGTTACTGAAACATGCAAATATATTAATCAATCACAACACCCAAACCAAATAAACACAAAATAACTAAATCAACATTAACTCAAAGTAAAATCCTAAAGGAGAGTTTAAAGCATTATCAACAGCCCAAAATCCTTTTCCATACAATCCATCTCAACTTTATACATTTAAATGAAAAAGAAAATGGAACTTAGGTTGGACAAATCGGGAAGCCAGTGACATCGGGATACCATTTGATCCAGGGAGCAGTGGTGTTGGGATCCACTTTTTCTTCCTCCTTCTTCCTCTTCTTCTTCTTCTTCTCTCTCTCTTTAGGGTTTCTAAGAGTGGCTGAATGTAAAAGCTCCCTTTTCTCTTCACTTGTTCTTCTTTAAATAGTATTTTATGTTTTGGGTAACCTTAGGTTCCAGGTCCAAAAAGTCCCTCAAAATGTGAAGTTCGTAAGCATCTGTGCGTCTGCCTGATGTAGGCCACAATCGTGGCTCACATTTGAGCCTTTTGTCATGATCGGGGCATGCAGGCCACAATCGTGGGCCATTCCTAGAGGTTCTGTCACAATCGTGGCACGCCTTCCATGATCGTAGGCCTATGTTATGACTCGGGTTCCCTCTGAAACTCCTCCATTCTTTAATATTGACCCTAAAACACTAGCAAACACAGCAAGGTACTTCAAAAACATAATATTTAAGCTCAAAAACTTATAGCAACCCATAAGACACTTAAAACACAAATAATTAACAAACTAACATAATTCTAACCTAAACACATACTAAATGATCAAATTAACAGCTAAACACATATCAAACTATTCCCTAAAACACGATGCAATTTACATTTATCATTCTTCCTTGAAAGCAACAAGTGTATCTCTAGGGTGTTTTTCTCTCTTGGCATCTAACCCTAACCCTAAAAATTAAAAGAATAAAAAATTCTCCTTATAAGGTTTTCACACCTTTAAATATTAGTTTTCATTGACAAATAAAGGTTGGAATATTGTTATGTCTCAAGCCATGTAATTTACAATTTCTTGTCTAGGAGATATTTGAGATTTAACACAACCGTAGTCTTGAGCGTGTTCTTTACCATTTCTTTTTATAAGTAGACATAGGTACTAATATGTTGTCTTAAAATGTGTTTCTTACTATTCTTCTAACTTAATTTATGAAAAAAAATGCAAGTGTTGACATGCTTATGTTTTAAGCCATATTTTTCTTTTTTTTTTCTTTTTATAGTGTCTTGTGACATAACCTCTCATCCACACATATATACTATCGTCTCTTCAAGATTGAGTTTTTGAGAACATAAACTCGCACACGACCATGTGTCAAGCCACATTTTAACCAAGATTGAGATTTCTTCCTGATTTTTGTATTCTAAAACTCTTTAATTCTTGACCAAACTCATCTCCAAAGCAACATAGTTATCTAAAAACGTAACATAAAAAATTAAACGAATATAATTTATATATGAAAATATAGAAATTACTAGTAACACACACACACACACACACACACATTATGCATATATCTAATGTCGTCGCCCTTTTGTTGAATAGGGAGCTTCTTATTACTGAAGAAACATATCTATAACTCCCTTGAATTGTTCTTGTAAGTTAAAGAATATAGTCCATGTTGGTCTTCTAAAATCATCTTATTTTCTTTCCTTCTGTGTGGTTCCTATTGTTGATAATCTTCTTATGATATAATCTTCAAGAACCCTCATTTTTGCCTTGACTTTTCAAATAAATTCCAAAAGATGACACTAATTGATATTGTGTAAACTTATCCTCTATGTACCTGCTCTCTTGTCATGTGTATATGTTTCTAGATTCGTCATCAATTTTATACAAAACAAGGTTGGAGACTACCCTAATGTCAACATTCCAATGTCTAAGTTAGTCCTCAATTTAAAGAAGTTAAGAGAAAAATAAAAGAGAACATAGATTGCTTAGAGTTCAAGTGTCTGCGTCTTTATTTATCAATCATTTTTGTTCTTTCTTATTTAGGAAGAATACATGGAGATTAGGATATTGAACCAATCTTCTAGATGTCCCCAAGCATGGGGGGATCGAATGACAAGTATGAGACATTCAAAATATGTGTTGCAAGGACGATAGGTAGGCTTGGCAATTGGGTTCGGGCTTGAAAGTTAACGGGTTAGGCCTGAGTTGATCGAGTCTCGGGCTGAACAATGACAAAATAATGTCATTTTGAAAGAAATTTTTAAAAATAATAAGTTGGGCCATGTCAATCGCATCGAGCCCGACCTACTTGGCCCCGCCCATTGCCATCCCTAACGATAGCGTTAAAGAGTAAATATGTCATAAAGGATTCGAGATGATGGACATATTAAAAGCCCCTGACGGGCTTGTCAATAAAAAGGTGGACCTATATCTTGTTAAGGAGTGAACTATAATTTCTAGCGTAAAAATAATTTAAATTATAGATTAGAAATCAAATTAAGTATAAGTAATTAAATTAGAGAAATGAAAATTAATTAAATAATTAATAATTTGAGCATTAATCCAATTAACAAAATATGAGCACCCTATTCGAGATATAATGGCATACATGAAACTTTTGTACCAAATCTAGGATTTTCCAAACGAGCCAAATGGGTTACGAAATATATACGCCCCAAGTCCCATGATCACTAGAACTGCCACAAACATATTCACAAATGATTGGTCATTTTCACTGGTAGCACCAACTTTCTTAGCAGAAGCCCTTGCGTATTCAACATCTGTTGACGTCCTTTTGATTGGCTGACACTCCTCATCTTTATGGTCACTACTTACTGTTTCACTCAACTTTTGCTTCTCTGCTGTCTTTGCGATTGTACTTCGCTCGTCATCCTTTTTACTTTTCTCCTCAGCTTCGTAAAGTTTTATGTTTTCATCATTATTTGTCATGGCTATTTCAATATTATTTCCTCTTGGAGGAGGTTCATCAGCAGTACCCTTTTGAGATTGGGTTGAGAGTGTTTGAGTTGGAGGGTTATTAGCTTCAGCATCGTCCGCAACAGATAATGGCTCTTTTGGAGTTTCGGCTGGATCTGGTGGGTCACTAGGAGGTTCTTGGGTTGTCACAGACTCGGGTCTAGGAGCTGTGATAATTGTTGGAAATTTGATTGCAAGGACTCCTGGAAGAAAATGAGTCTCGATATCGTCCAAGTTGCAATCTTTGGGGATTGTATAAGCTGCGTTGAATCGAAGGCGTCTGTTGCTGCCAAGGACTCGTTCTCCATTTACTCTAATGTAGCGTGCGGATTTGTCTTTGGTAAATCTTATTTGCTCCTTCAAGAAACCTGCATTATTCAGCAATGAAGGTGCATATCGAATCTTTAGCAGTCAAAAGATTTCAACCTTGAAGAGCTTTTGCTAGCTTCATGTTTGTCCTCAAATCAAAGTTGAAGCCATTATATGTAGAATTTAAAACTTGAAATAAAATATCCACCTTTTACTTTATGAATCAATTAAGTTGGCAAGCTAAAGCATGATCTACAGAGAAAGAAGCTAATAAAAGAGAAATCACATAAATGAAGATAGAATTAAATCACTGCTTTTGTTATTTTTGGTAAGGACATAGGAATATTTAGTTATATGAATCCATAAAATAGATTAGCTCTGCACGCATGAAAGAGATATATACTGAACTAACCAGGAAGATAAACAATTAAAACAACGGCACCATCTTCCTTCTTCCATTCTGAGTTAGGCTGAAAATTTTGGTAGATGATGGGGGTGAGTTGTCTGGGGTAGCCTCCTCTTCGTTGACTCATAGCCATTCTGTAAATCCTTCTAAGTTTTGATTTCAACTGTACAATGAAACAAATGCACTATTATACATTCCTTTGAATATATATATATATATGAATATACACGTGCTCAACATATTAAATAATGTCTAATGATTTCTTAACTCTGAGACTATGCCATTTCCAGTTGGATGAATTTGCCATATCTTATGGTTATGATTGTCATTCAATCTTGTACGAGGAATAGCTTTAACTTCCTTCACAAATAAAGCTGCGGTTCTTTCTTTAGACTATCATCTTAATTTCCATGTAGAATCTAAGATTTCATATACATTTTGGAAGCTTATTTCATTTTTTACAACTTTTTTGGCTAACGAATTGAGGAGCGTTACTTCCTATTTCGAATGGTAAAATTGATTTCACTCGACTATTAACTCTTTTAAATGGCCAAGATCTTGATTTGAATCCTTATAAGCTCTGTTTTGAAAATCAAACTAGACTGGCCGGTCTGACCGGTTTAACCAGTGACCGGTTTAACCGGTGACCGGTTTAACCGGTGACCGGTTGGCTATTCAGTTCGGTTCACTTCTAAAAATTGATTCTCAATTGAAGCAGTGAGAACCGGTCAAAATTGGTCAATTAACCGGTCCGACTATTGGTTCAATAAACTTTTATTTATTTTTTATTTATTTCTTATTTTTGGTATATTTTTGTATTTTTTAATATTATTAATATTATATATAATTAAATATAATTATTGCATAATTATGACGTTATACCGGTTCGACTGGTGATTGAACTGGTCAAACCAGTCAAATCGGTGACTATTAAGACCTCCGATTTAATGGTCGGTTTGAATTTTAAAACATTGCTTATAAGAGAGTATATCAAATTAGGTTTCATATTTTTGTAAGTTAGCGAACTGTATATTGAAGTTGATGATGAGGGATGGAATAATCAATGAGAAAAACTATCCTAACCGATGAAACTCGATTTTGGATAAGGCATATCTTCTTTTCAAGTAATTAAGGTACCAATGTACTATGAATCTTTTGTGCTATCTTCCTATGCAAAGCATGCCATTTTTGGGAGTCATGTGTGGATTACTTGAATTGATTTGAAACTGTTCAATTAAATTAATCAAAATAATATTAATTTATTTAACTTAAAATTGTGATTGCGATCTAAATTTAATCCGTTTATAAGTTAGAAAAAAAGTTAGGTTAGCTCAGGTCAATCCATTGCAATCTCTAAATTTCATACTTATGTTTTACGATTAGTAAAGGATTACTCATATTATTTTTCTTAATCGAGTCCTTTAATGTTAAATTTTTTTTTAATAAAGTTGTCTACAATAACTTATGATATTGTGAAGCCACAATTTTTATACAAAGATGTTAATTCAGTATGACGTTAATGTGAAGTAACATCCATGTGAATGCTATATTAGCATTTTAAGAGAATTATTAATATTTAGCTTGAAGGATTTGTTGAATAAAAAAAATAATTAAGAAAATGTTAAATTGGCATAGATACTTATTATTGTCATCTTGTATAATTTCAAATATAAAAAATTTGCCTAAAATGATAATAAAGATTAATTAATTACACAAAAATTGATATATTGATAAGAGTAAATTATGTATTGTCTTTTCCCAAATTTTTCTCTTGCTTAATATTATTAAACTAAATAAGCACCCAATAATTTTACAAGTGCTACCCTTTTGTTCACTAGTTAATATCATTCATGTCTTACGTCAGAACCAAATGATACTCTAAAGAGACAAACCTTTAAACTACTATACAAATGACCAACTCCTCTAAAAGCAGAAGAATAAGAATTACTTATCAAGAGATACAAACTTGTCTACTCATTTTAATCCCCCACGCTATCAATGGATTTTCAAAAAGACCCGTACTGAACTTGACTACCAAAATTCCCCCTCGCTTTCTCAAGAGATACAAACTTGTCAACTCATTTTAATTTCTCTCCTCCGTTCTCCATTCTCCATAATGTAAGAGATCATTTCTCTCTCTCTCTTTTGCTTAAGACACAATGTCGTTCTTGTTTCTGATTATTGTGCACCTTATATGTTTGGATGCCCGGAAAAATTAGGAGAAAGGAAAACAAAAATAGAAAACTAACGGAAGTATTGAAATTTCCAACTCTACTTGAGCATTTCTTCAAGAACTAGAAAACTTCTACTGTTCTTCGATCTCTGATGATGAGTGATAGTTAACACCACAGTTATGCAATTTTAGTTTGTTCTTGTAAATGCTGGCTCTGATTTCTCCTACGAGGAGAAGAACTTAAGGATGCGGAACATATAGTGTTGCCTCAGATGTTTTATATTCTAATATTCTAACTTTTGGTGTTTTTGGTAAAGAAGTAAGAATGTGTCAGATATCACTGATACCACTGCTGGGGATTATGTTCTTCTCATGGATGTGGATGGGGATAGTAGTAGAAGCAGAGTATGCAAAATACAAAGACCCGAAGCAACCGGTTGGGGCCCGGATTAAGGACCTCATGAGCAGAATGACTCTGCAAGAGAAGATTGCTCAGATGATCCAAATTGATAGAATTGTTGCCTCTCCTAATATTCTCAAGACCTACTCCATTGGTACTACTTACCCAGGACCCATTTTACACATACATGCACTTTTACTTGCTTTCCTTGTGTTATTTTTGATGATAACTAACAGACTTGTCACATGATAAAAGTAATGTAAATATGGACTGTTATGAGCTAACGAAATGTTACTTTTTGTGCTTGCTGACCGCAGGTAGTGTATTAAGTGGTGGGGGGAGCATTCCACTTCCTGAGGCTACTGCTTTTGATTGGATCAATATGATCAATGGATTTCAAAATGGGTCCTTGTCAAGTCGTTTGGGGATTCCTATGATCTATGGCATTGATGCTGTTCATGGGCACAACAATGTTTATAATGCTACTATATTTCCCCACAATATAGGTCTTGGAGCTACCAGGGATCCTGAACTAGTAAAGAGGATTGGTGCTGCAACTGCTCTTGAGGTTAGAGCCACAGGGATTCCCTATGTATTTGCTCCATGTATTGCAGTAAGTAACATGATGCCATTTTTACTTAACAAGCTCTCTCAATAAATAAATTTACTGATGGACTTTGTATCTCGTGTCTATGTACCTAACTCATATTTTCTTATATTTATCCTAATGTCTGCTTTACAGGTTTGCAGAGATCCAAGGTGGGGCCGGTGCTACGAAAGTTATAGTGAGGATCACAAAGTTGTGGAAGTCATGACGGATATTATACTTGGTTTGCAAGGGGATCCTCCCACTAATTCTCGGAAGGGAGTTCCATATGTTGGTAAAAAGTAAGAAAATACGAAGCTTGAACATCCTTTGTGAAATAGGCTTAATTGAATGAAAATTACATTGTGTAAACTGATATTTGTTTGCAGTATGTAGTGATATCAGTTATATGCTTAAAATGAAGCATCTAAAGAAGGTTTCTTACTCCTCTCTCTTTCCTCCAGTATGTTATTGTGTGCTTTTATATGTCTGGAAACATGCGCTGAATAACTCCTATTCCTTCTTATTTTACACCTTATTGAACAATATCACTCTTCACTTTTCTGTTTTATTAACCTGTTCATCAAGGTTTTTAAGTTTTTTTTTCCCTTTACTTTTGCTTTCTCTTACTCAACAATGTGCTCCATTGATCAATAATTTCTTATTACTTTCTCTCTGTTCCTGCAGGAAAAATGTTGCAGCCTGTGCAAAGCACTTTGTGGGCGATGGTGGGACAACCAAGGGCATCAATGAAAACAACACAGTAATTGATAGGCATGGATTACTTAGCATCCACATGCCTGCCTATGCTGATTCAGTAATCAAGCGTGTTTCGACAGTCATGGTTTCTTATTCAAGCTGGAATGGGCAGAAGATGCATGCTAATCACGACCTCATTACTGGCTTCCTCAAGGGCACTCTTAAGTTTAAGGTTAGGTTATTGTTTTGATTTCTTGGCTTATCATACTTTCCTATTAAGTTTCTTAGACACCTTTGTAACATTTTATTGTTTTAAAAATTTTTTGTTCTTGCAAATGAGCTGGATCTGGATAGGTAGAATGAACTAAATGCCTGAAATTGTTCAATTCTACTAATTCTCCTTTATGTGATTGATTTCTTTTGCACTTGTTTTGCAGTTTTTTTTTTGATTTTCTGTTTCAGTTTTTTCTGTTTGATAAGTTTTTCTTACAAAAGATTTCCTGCTATACCAACTGAAACTTGCATTCTTGTTCTCATGATTTCTAACTCCTCTTGACAATTCCATGCCTTAGTCTCGACCATTGTGCATCGCTTATTGATGTATCATCCAGCTTGTTTCTTCTTCACATCTCTGCACATTGTTTCTCAAATTGCTCTTTCACTACATTTAGTTCCTTCTATTTGCATGCTTGAGTTGTCATTATGTTACTGCACTCTAATTGATCATCTTAATTTTCTATTTTGACTCTGCTACTAGTTTCTTGTTCAATACCTTATATATTCTTCTTAACCTTAATAAGTCTTCAATTGCGTTTCTGCCACTTAAATCAGTTGTTTCTCTGCTGCCAACATTCTGCGTTACAATTGTTTTTTGCCTCTAGGAAGCTGGTAAATCTTGACAAAAGATCATGATGTTCACTATATTCAGTAATGGGATTGGACAAAAACCATCGTAATGGAACTATTGCATAACTAACATATTAGATGTAGTCATCTTCTAACTACTTAATGGCAATGGACGTGAATTTGCCTTTCTAATTTTTGTAGTTTTGAAGAATTTATGTTTGAGCCTGTCATACTAGGAATCTAATGATCATGCATGCATTTTGCACAGTAGAAAATCATACTAACCATGCTTGACGAATCTGATGAACTTTTCAGGGATTTGTTATTTCAGATTGGGAGGGTATTGACAGGATCACGTCACCACCACATGCAAACTACTCATATTCTGTCCTTTCTGCGATCCTAGCTGGCATTGACATGGTTGACACTTAGCAACTTACTTTGTCAATGTCATTTGAGGTTACTTTTTGCCATCCTTACTGAATGTGAATGATCATTTGATTTTGTTTTCAGGTTATGGTCCCTCTTAACTATACAGAATTCATTGATGATCTTACTTACTTGGTCAAGAATGATAACATCCCAATGGATCGCATTGATGATGCTGTTAGAAGGATTTTGGTAGTCAAGTTCAGTATGGGTCTTTTTGAAAATCCATTGGCTGATCTTAGCCTGGTCAGTGAGCTAGGAAGCCAGGTTACTGACTCGTAACTTTGTTTTCTTGAATTCTTTTATTTGTATTTAGCACATTTTAGTTTTGGTTTCCCTTTGACAACTTGAGAATTTATGATCTAGATCCTGATGCCATGAATGCTAAACATCATATCATAAATGCAGGCACATAGAGACTTGGCAAGGGAAGCTGTGAGGAAGTCACTAGTGCTCCTGAAGAATGGAAAAAATGGAACTAATCCATTCCTACCCCTTCCAAAGAAGGCATCAAAGATTCTAGTTGCCGGTACTCATATAGATAATTTGGGCTATCAGTGTGGTGGATGGACAATTACATGGCAGGGATTCAGTGGCAACAACTACACAAGAGGTATGTTCCATTGAACATAACTTGAACAAGTTTTATACTTCAGAAAAGAATTTATCATTTTCTTGATCAGCTTAGACATGAATTTGAATTTGTCATTTTGTGTGCACCTACATTATGATTCCAAATAAATTGCAAAGAGAACCAGCACCCCCCAGGTTGGGAAAGGAATGTTCCCTAGAAAAAGTGTTGAAAGTAGAGAGCAAATCACCAAAGCTTAGGAATTTGGTCATTAAAGTCAGTGTCACATTCTGAAAGTGTGTCTTTGTCAGGAAAAAGAGTTACAAATGGAGTTAAAATCATTCAGTCGGTGGTTTGAACCTTGTGTGTGTAGTGAATCGAGAATATATATTTATAAAACTCTTTTTATGAACTTCGAAAAATTTTGCAATGATTTGGAGTGTTCAACTGCTATTGCTAAATCTTAACATTTATCCATTGAAGAAAGCTGAGTCTCTTCCTAAAAGATCATTTGTTCATTATAGCATGTTTAAAATTTAAAATATTTTGCAAGTCTTGGCTCATTCCCAAGTCTCTTTGCTGTCTTTTTGACGAGATTTTATGAACTTAGCACCATCATTCTTTTCTTCGAAGGAACCACCATCCTAGGTGCCATAAAAGCTGCAGTTGATCCAAGTACAAAAGTTACTTTTCAAGCCGACCCTGATAGCAACTTCTTGAAGGCCAATAAATTTGAATATGCTATTGTTGTTGTTGGTGAGGCCCCCTATGCTGAGACTGCAGGAGACAGCATGGACCTAGAAATGTTGGATCCCGGTCCAGCCATTATCAATAATGTCTGTGCAGCTGTCAAGTGTGTTGTTATTGTAATTTCTGGAAGACCCATTGTGATCGAGCCATATATTTCTTCAATTGATGCATTAGTGGCGGCATGGTTACCAGGCACTGAAGGTGAAGGTATTACCGATGTCATTTTTGGAGACTATGGTTTCACTGGAAAGCTTTCTAGGACATGGTTTAAAAGTGTAGATCAACTGCCTATGAACGTTGGGGATGCACATTATGACCCACTCTTCCCCTTTGATTTTGGACTTGAGACCAAACCTGCTTCTGGTATTGTGGCAAGGTAATCCTAATCCGATGAGTTCTCATATTCTTTCTTTGATCCTCTTCTAGGCTTGCTTTGGTGCTAGGTTTGCAGTGTGGTTCAGCTTTTAGCACTTCAGTTCCAACTACATTTCTCACCTTAACCATCACCGTTCTCCTCTCTCTCTCTCTCTCTCTGTCTCATCACTTCCCTTTGTTAGCTTCTCTGTTTTCATTAAGTTGAATCACCACATTACGTGTTAAGGATGAAGGCTATGCAATTCCGTAATTGTCTGGTAGCTAAAGACAGTCCGACTCTTTTCTTAGTCAATAGTGTCTTATCTTTCAAAGATTAAAAAAAAAGGAAAAAGAAAAAATTGAGAAGTTTTAATTAAAAGCGCTGAAATTAGCGAGGCATGTTGACATAATAAACCATCTTTTAAAAAGAGTTCTAACATTTAATATTGTATTCTCAATTAATTTGGGCACTTAATAACAAAATTTAGATCATAATTTATGGAACTCACTATCCGTGCTTTATGACGATACCAATACACATGCATTGGGAAATTTTTATATTTCTTTTAATTAATATGCATATATATTTACATATATTAGTAACTCACTTAGCATAAGAAGAATATGCTTACCATTTTAGTAATTACTTGCAAGCCTAACAATCATCTCCGCACGTATGTTTATCGCACTCAGAACTGGGTTACTGTTTCTGTTATGTAGTGCTTTAAATGATAGTTACTTATCATTGGTCAATAATACTTCACCTTTCAATATTTAAAACCAGTAATTTCTTTAATCATAGTGACTAAGTAAGCGTATCCTAAATCGTATATTTTCTGTGCAGGACAACATCAGCTGCAATTGTTGAAAGCCGGTACTTACTTTCAACTGTAGTTGTAATAATCCTCAATTTATATTTCACTGTTAAAGTTTCTACGTGAATCATCCAGTGAAGAAACCATTTAACTGAGTAGAGATTTCTATTCTTACACCTCTATCTTCAGTTTTATTGTTTCGTTTTAGTTATTCAAATGTTAGCCAAGCTCACACCGTTTAAGCCATTGGCAGTGAAGATGTAGAAGGCGGATTAATGAATTCTTTTGATGCCTGATGATCGTTTTCTCTTGACTGGTATGAATAGCTTTTTTGTGTCTGGGTCTTTCAAGGTAAGAACTTTCTGGCTTACTATTTTTTTTACATAAAAGAATTACTAAACTATAAGAAACTTCTCTTCGACTAAGCCCACATATGATGGCTATCGAATTAGTAACTGTTAAAATACATAATTACAAAGTTTGAAAATGAGGTGTAAACTTGCATTCTGCATAATGAAGTATTTTCAATTTCATTCTTAACATTTTCTTGTAAGCTCATTGGAAAAAATAACTTGTTATTTTTGTAATTTGCAAAATTTTCAATTTATGCAGCTGAGAGAAAGGTAAGTGCAATTAACTTGGAGCAAAATAACAATTTTGCCTACCTTACTGAGAATATGATGAAGGTAAGTGCAATTAACTTGGAGCAAAATAACACTTTTGCCTACGTACTGAGAATATGATGACTATGCACACCGTATAGTACGCAAGCTACACAATGTTAATAACGATTACTCTTTACACGATCTTGAACTTGAGAAGATTTTGAGTAGGTTTACACCGCCCTGTATCTTCTGTCCCATAATTTCTATTTCCCCTGTTTTTAAAGTGTTTACATCCCTTCATTGTAATTAAAAAAAAAGGTACTTAAAAAGTATAAAATTAACGTTCTGTATATTAAAAGTTGCTAAAAATTTAACTTTTTAAAGATTTAGAGTATTATCAATACTATTTTAAAAATATTAAGATAAGATGATGTTAATATAATCTTAAAAATGTTTTTTTTTAACATGGCTTAAAAAATGTGATTTTACCTTGATATTTCAAAATGGTTAATATGGTAAGTATTAAACCTTAGACCTTTTGTAAAATATTTGGGTGCAATTTACACTTTTGGTTTTCTCATGTATCAAGAAAGAGAAGGGAAGTTTAATAATATTCATTTTTTAAAATAAAGAATTGAAGAATTGATTCACATTGAAATTCCTAAAATTCAATATCAAAGAGAGAGGAAAAAGTTCAAAACTAAATTTTTTAATTGATATAATAGGTGGTGGTAACCAATTAGTACAAACCACATCTTTGAGACAGTACATATTTCTTCCAAAACCTTGTCCATAAGCTTTGCTTCAATAAACCCAAAATTTCATGCCTCCTCTCTATTCGAACCATATGACCATTGAATCAAAAGTTAAATCAATAATTTATTACAAAATTTGACCATCCTTTCATCCAAAACATCTGTAAGATAGTGAGTTATTGTGTTGAATGTTGTTAATAAATCAAAGGACACTAGTAAATCAAATACATGTCTCCCGATTTGAGACATGAAAAGTGTAATAAATAATGTGAAAGTAATGTGATGTGCATATGTTTCATTTAGTATTTCACTGTATTTTCCATCTAAATAATCTTGATTTAATGGATTTTAAGTTATGTTGCATATAAGTCTGAAGATGTTGGCCAAGGATCTAAGTGCTTTATAAGGCTAAACATGAAAAAACTCAATTTTGGTTGACCACATCTAGTACACGACCATTTTCTAGGGCATGACCCTCTTTAGGCATAAACAATTGGTTAGAAGATAGAACAAAGCCTAGAATATTTTGTGTCAGAGTATGTTCCTATCATAAAATTTGACGTTAAAGACAATGTTCCTATCATAAAGTTTGATGTTAAAGAGCTGATATACTATACATGAAATAAATGACCATGTTAGATGATGAAGAAGTTATATAAGGATATATGGCCCAGAAGAAGAAGTTATATAAGGATTTATGGCCCAGAACACATACATGTCAAAGCCTGTGTTCCTCTTTAGAAATATTTGTATAGAAACAATGAAGTACATGGGTTGAGAAACGTGCAATAAAACAATTTATAAATTGGTGGCATAAACCCTAATAAAACATGTATAGTTTAGTTTGGTTTTCAAGTTGTAATTAGTTTTAATAATCCTCTAGAGAGGGAGTGCCCTAGAAAACATATTTGGCAGCTATATTTAAAAAAATATGAGATTAGAATCATTCCAATAAAGAAAAAAATTAAATCAAAGGATTGAGATTATTACTAGGAAAATCTTTGTAATAAGTTCTTCTATTCTTTGTTTATTTTTATTATTTCAAGAATAATTAGTAGCTAGATTTGTAGATGAAACCCTAGTTGATTTATTTATATATTGACTTTGGTTTTACGATAAAGAGTTCTATATTTGTGAACTATACGTATTAATCTTAACACTAGTCAAAATATAAGTGAAAGCTTAGACCTACTAGTAAATAGAATTATGCACATATATTAAGGATTGAATGTATAACTAGATATAGATCTACATAATCCTTTTATTATTAAGGCTACCTTTTATAAGATTTCATATAACTTGGTGCATTCATATAAGTTTTCTAGATATATCATTTAATCAGCCAAGGGATATGTGGTTATATATTGAAACATGGCAATTTATTACACTAGGGTACTTTGCTTGTTTAAACAATAAAATCTCTAAACAACTAAATCAAATATAAGATATCATTAGGGAGAATTCTATTCTAGATGTTATATCATATTGATTCTTCTTATTGGTTACTTGTTTGAATGTTTCTAATGGTGTTCAATCTATTTAGTTTAATGAGGTTTTAATTTTAATCAATCACACAATTTATTATTGGTTGTTTAATACTAGGATAGATAAACTTAGTAGTTAAACTATCCCTATGGGATTGACCCTTACCTACCATTTCACCATTGCAAAATGATAGATCCACTAGCCTATAATCTTGTATTAGGATAGTAGAGAAAATAACGAAGATCACTTACCTTGCCATTTTCATAATCTAATAAAGACCATATTATAAGGGTGATATTTTGTAATTGTTTACACGGTAAAGAGAATGTTATTTAAATGGTTATAGCATAATAGAAATAAACATTTTTTTGATAAATTTGAAGTTTAATGAAGAACAAAGGTTAGAAGCATTTGATATGCATAAAATATGCACATATTTTACTTAGTATTTTTCTTTGCTTTAATGATTTCTTGATTTTTTTTCTTTTTTATATTTTCAGGTAATTAAGAAGATTTAACCTTGAGATAATATTTATCAAGAATTGGAGGCTATTTTAAGTAAAAATATGAAGATAAACATAAATTTTGGCTAAACATGAGGTTACCCACATCTATATATACTATATATTTAAATTGTAAGTGTATGGTGTAGCTATAGTTAGCATAAGCTAGTGCAGGTCGATCCTATAAGGACTATTAGTTAATTACCAACTATATTTAAATTGTAAGTGTATGGTGTAGCTATAGTTAGCATAAGCTAGTGCAGGTCAATCCTATAAGGACTATTAGTTAATTACCAACCATTCATAACTTAATACACTAGACCATCCATTTAAGATCAATTGAAGATTAAAATAAAATAAAAAATAAATCTAGACAATAAAATTAATCAACAATCGAGAATAAATTAATCTACGATATAACTAGATTTAAGTAAGGTTTTTCCAAGGACTTGCACTATATTAAACTTTTACCCTAAATGAATGAATGATTCTAGTTTCTTAGACCAATAAGAATTCCTAACTTAGAATATATTCTTTTCGAGACATATGAGCCCTATTCTTAGATTAGTCAATTGAAATTCCTCTCAAATCAAGACAATACAAAAATGCATTAATTTGTTCTATGATAGGTCTTACCTTAATCTAGGAAGATCTTGTGGCTTCCTATCGAGTAGCTTCTAACCCTCTTTACCTATGTTGTGATCTAACTATACATCTTATCCTTAAATCTCAATGCAATCAAATAATTGAATCTTCCAACATATTGCCAGTCAAAATAGGGAAATCTGGTGATTAGGAGTATCAATTCAATACATAGATCATAGGTTCTAAATATATAACCTAATTAGTTCATAATTAAATAAATAATAACAACTAACAAACAAGAAAGAAAATATGAGTAAGAGATCATTACCACGAGTCTTGAATCTCAATTTTTGTGTGTCTTTGTTGAAATCTTGTCTATCTTCTAAGATTGACTTAATCTTGATAAAAAACCATTGTAGAATGGCTTCATAATTGCTTCCTTATGCTTTCCAACTCTTTTTTAGCCATAAAGCTCCTCTTCTTTTTCCCCCCTCTTATTTTTATTTAAACCTTAATCTTTAATAAGGCCATATTGCGTTTGGCACATTTAATAAATTCTTTGAAAATCTTTACCACCCTATACTAGTCCCATATTTCTTGATCCAAGGTCTGTAGGGCTAAAAAAAAAAGGAGAAATATAATGAACCACTATAGAATATAATCCTAACATAGTGACACGTATGTTCCATTTTCAAATGTCCTTATTTAATTCTTCCACATTTGCTCTGATTCACCTCTAAATTTGCTCCTTTTCCTTAAAGAGGTAGAAATAAGAATTGAAATAAAAGCACTTCTCATTTTAAGTATCAAATCCTTCCAAATATCCAAAGTACAATCAATATGTAGGAAAATCCCGGTGTGTCCATCACATGAACACGGTGCGGAAAACAAAAATTTTTGTCCCGGGACCTTCCCGAA
>JAOTAZ010000004.1:20051327-20062595 GCA_025629785.1 Erythroxylum oxycarpum
TATCACATATAATCCATCTTGTATCTAAACCATCTTTTCCATTTCATTTCAAATTCAATAATTCTCCTTTCTTTACACATGAGTAATCGCCAACAATTTCTTGTTTAATAGTTCTAGCTTCCCCGAAAGTTTCAGGGCCTAACAGTTTTAGTTTATGAACAGTAAGAAAATGGTTGGAGTATAACTTTCACTTTTCTAAACTAAATTGAATGATTTTTGTGTCATTAGAAACGTAAGAGATAGGAGAACAATTTTTAGAAGACAATATTAGCAAATTACTTTAGTTTCATTTTCTGATTGATCATGAACAGTAGGCCCCAAAGAGTGTTTTTGGAAAATCTGGAAATTTGTTTTAGGTGTGCACGGCCGTGCATTAAGTTTATATAGCTGTGACTTGCTTGTGCACGGGCATGCATTTGGTTGCACACCTATGAAAAATTTAAATTGGATTGCATGGCCATGCATTGATGTTGCATGGCCTTGACTTATTTCAATTGAGTTAAATAACTCAAAAAATGCATCCTTCTTTCTTTTGCCTATAATCTCTTATCTAGACATCCAAATGAGTTAGGTATAGGGATTCTAATGGTTTTATTGCTATAAGTACAAATGATACTTATATGTGATTAGAAATATGAATGCGACGAGATTAATAGATCGATACTGGGGATTGTCATTAAGCATGCATTGTGCATAGTCTGTATACACATTTGTGCATAAATAAATACTTATAATTATGCAATTATTAATATGTGTGCATCGTGTGTATTGCATAATTTTGATGTGCAGGATAAGCATCCACATTCAGATGTTTTTAGATCATGGAAGCTAATACTAATCTGGAGCGTACTGTGAGTTGATTTAGATAGTCACATTTCAATGTTTGTTCTAATTTTAGTTTCTGCATTGTACGGTTATGATTATTATGCAATGTGAATATGATTTATATGAATGTGATTTGCTTATGTTGATGTCGGATAATGAAGGTTCGAGACTTGATGCATGAATGTTATATTGAAGTGCTACCTGTATGTGAATAAGAAGAAATAAGTGTATTCTCAACTTAATTGTTGAATGCCGGAATAATTTCTGATGATGAATGTGAATCCGAAATCATGTGACTGATAGAAAATTTATGAATATGATGTATTTCATTAAATGAATGCATGAAACATAAAGGCAGTTGTGACCGGAGTAACTACTAAAAAAGAGTTCAAAGCTCAGAATGTAAAAAAAGAGCTTAAAGCTCAGATTGTGAGAAAGAGCTTAAAGCTCAGAAAGTGTATAAAAGCCAAAGGTTCACTATGTAAAATGAGTCTGGTATCCCCAACGGATACGGGACAATTATTAATGAGCCTGGTATCCACAATGGATACAGGATAGTTATAGGCCCTCGATCACAATAAAGTAACAAATTGAAAGTGAGTCTCATGTGCATTACATATGTCTGATATGAATCATTATAATGGTTTGAATAATTTATGAATATGATATGTGTTGAATGTAAAATGTGAAATGATTAATCAAGTGTATGTGATTCAATATGATGAATTAAAGATATGATGTGAACCGTATGATTATATGAACTGAATATTTATGTGATTGAGTGAGCCATCGAGGATGGCCACTCACTTAGTTCTCAAAACTCACTCAAAATTTGCAATATTTTTCAAGCACAGAAGAGTTACCCCTGTTGGACAAATGGGAGTATAGCTACTACATTCAAGTAAGAGGTAGAGGATGGGATCAATTTGCGTCTGCATTTGTATTTTCTTATTTTTGTATCAAATTGAGTCTTCTGCAATTACTATAACATGTATATTTGAATATTCTGATTTGTAATAACTTTCCAAAATGGAAAGGTTTGTAAATGAGAATAATCTTGAGTGTAACAATAATAAATGTGATTTTGATGTTATGAAAGAAAAGAATGGGCCCAAATTTGATTACTAAATTTCGCATATGTGTATGATAAATTTGAAAATTTTGTACTGAATTTCGAGTTTTTGACTGTTCTAGCATGCCACCCTTACGGGGTACGTACTCGAACATCATTCAGGATGTTGGGTATGTGTCTTACGAGAGTGGGGTGCTACATCATATCTCTTTTAGGGAATTGTCTAAGTCAAAGGATCAGCCATATTCTAACCAGTGGGCACTCTCTCTATCTGGACATTATTTCTACCAATGATTTCTCTAATCAAATGGCATCACTTGAGTACATGTTTAGATTTCTGATGAGGCCTCGGTTCCTTTGCTTGTGCTATGGCACCATTGTTGTTATAATAGAATTGTACTAGGTCAACAATGCTAGGGACCACTCTAAGTTCCATGATGAACTTCTTTATCCAAAATGCTTCCTTTGTTGCTTCTAAAGTGACAATGCACTCTACTTCGATTGTGCAATCTGTAGCTGTCTCTTGTTTGGAACTCTTCCAATTGACTGCTCCACCATTCAATGTGAAAATATATCCTGAGTGGGATCTAGAGTCATCCCCGTCGGATTGGAAATTATCATCTATATACCCTCTCACAATAAGATCTCCTTCTCCATATACCGAGAATACATCTTTAATTCTTCTCAAGTACTTAAGGATATTCTTCATAAACACTTAATGACCCTTACCAAAATCCGAATGGTATCTACTTATAACACTTAGAGCATATGATACATTGGGTATCATACATAACATAACATACATGACTGATTCTATAGACAAAACATAAGGGTTCAAATTCATGTGAGTCCTCTCATCTTGTGTCTTTGGGCACATAGATTTCGAAAGTGTAATCCCATGCGTCATAGGAAGATAACCTCTCTTGGACTATTCCATGCTAAACCTATTTAGCATCTTGTCTATGTATATGGATTGTAACTTCTTATCAACAAAATATAAGTTGCTTCTCTAAGGTCTTTCATGAAGAAATTATTGGACAACCAAATCTTGACTGATCGTAAAGCTGAGACATTGTTTCCTATTAGTAGTATGTCATCTACATACAACGCAAGGACTGTGATTGCATTCCCACTAACCTTCTTATACACACAAGGTTCATCTAGATTTTCTTTGAGAAACCTAACTCTTTGATTGTCTCACCAAATCGGATATTCCAACTCCTGGATGCTTGCTTCAATTTATAAATGGATTTTTTGAAACTTGCATATGTTTTCACCATCTTTGGATACGAAACCATCGAGTTGTGTTATGTACATATCCTTAGTTAGGTTTCCATATAAAGAAAGCTATTTTCACATCCATTTTCCATATCTCTTAATCATAATGCACATTAATGGCCAAGAGTATCTTAATGGATTTAAGCATGACTACCAAGCTAAATGTTTCGTCATAGTCAACTCCTTGCTTTTGACGATAACCTAAGCCTAGTTTTATAGGTAACTACTGTTTGACCCTGCTTTTGGAGTCCAACCCTAGAACTATAAAACCTGAGCGTATTCCAATGAAATCTCCTTAACCATTATCGGTTCATCTTTATGTTCTGATGCCAAAATTGTTAGGGTTCGATTTTCCGGAGCACAACTCCTGGAACTCATGTAAAACCATGAGCGTCTTACTATTGAAAACCTTTCATTTGGAATGAAAAATCCTTCGTAAAGCGTTTCGCTGTGGAGAACGAACGGGAACTTCTGTTGAGACCCTTTAGGAAAAGTTTGTTGTGACAAAAGGTTGACTTCGCGGGAATTGCTCTTGGGAAAGGTTTGCCACAGAAAGCCGAAATTCCCTCTTTGCCGTGGCGAAGTTTTCAAAATCACACCGAAAAGCCCTTCCATCCTTCCTAACCTTACTCTCACTCTAAATTGTTCCAAATTAACTTCCTCTAATGCAACATTGTTCTATAACAATTAAACTTCCAATATTATTTCATCGTACTCTCTAATCTTTACTCATCCCTCACAATTTCCTATCTTTCTTTTTCCATAATTTATCTCACTTATATGTTACCACAATTCGAAATCAAAATAATCATCTCAAATCGATAACTTCCTCACGTGTACCTAGTTTCAACTCAACCTTATCCATAGGTAAATTCATAATTACACTTAACATCATCCATACATAATTCATAATTCATTAATATCAACAGATAAAAGTTTTACAAAACTGTAATGGCGTTTCAAACCACAATACATCAATGTCTCAAAATCCTCAATATATATGTAAGATATTTGAACTAATAATACTTGAAACAAGAAAAAAACCTCATGGTTACAAAATCAAGCTTAAATTACAAAAATATACAACTTGGAGTGATGCTTTGCCGCTCTTTCACTCCATCTCTTGCTCATTACCTAGAGGTGAGAATGGAATGGGGGTGAGCTTAAAGCTCATGGGTAACAGATTTATAATATAGAAATAAGCAAAAACCATTTACAAAACTCATTGCCATTGTACATTTTCGTAACCATAGTAATTTGCAGCAAAAATCATCAAACACTTATTTCTCAAAATTCGCAATTTATCAAACAATTCATGAGTAATTATAAATCATGTATGCATCAAACTTGTTAACATATCATAAGCACATAAGCATATCAAAATGGTTTGCGCGGTTTATAAATATAATGAACTAACACATTCCCATATAATGGTCCTGTGTAATCGTGAATAGAATGAACTAACACAATCCCACATAGTGGATTTGTGTAGTCATAAATATGAGGGTGTCCTTAAAGGAGCCCTAGGCTACTAGCGGGTAAGCAGGATAAGCCTTTAGTCAAAGTGCACTTGATATGTAGAATAAACATGTGAGATCCCACATCGGTTAGAGAGGGGAACGAAGTACACCTTATAAGGGTACGAATACCTCTCCTTTATAGACTCGTTTTCTATGACCTAATGGATCAGATCCCATCAGAACTCTGAGGTTAAACGTGCTCGGGTGAGAGTAGTTTTGGGATGGTGACCTTCTGGGAAGGCCTCGGGAAAAGCAAAACCGTGAGGGCTTAGCTGGGACAAGGCCCAAAGCGGAAAATATCTGTAAGCGGGTGATCTGGATGTTACAGTAGTACCAGAGCTGGTACCTGAACTGTTGTGCCAGCTAGGCTGGACCCCAAAGAGAGTTAGGCCTTAAGGGGCGTGGAAAGTGTTAGATCCCACATCGGTTGGAGAGGGGAACGAAGTACACTTTATAAAGATACGGATACCTCTCCCTTACAGATGCGTTTTTCATGTCCTAATGGACCAGTTCCCATCAGAACTTTGAGGTTAAACGTGCTAGGGTGGGAGTAGTTATGGGATGGGTGATATTCTGGGAAGGCCTCGGGAAAAGCAAAACCGTGAGGGCTTGGCTGGGCTAAGTCATAAAGCGGACAATATCTGTAAGCAGGTGATCTGATTTGTTACAAAACATACCAAACCCAAATAACATGTATTTCATAACTTGTAAACTTGTTGCCCATAATGGTACTTTTCTGAACTTGATTTTTCATAAACATGAGATATTTTGAAAACCATTTCCGAAAACATGATTTCAAAAACTTGTTATCTTTTAAAAAAATCATTTTCAATGTCTTTTCATAAATCATCACGTAATTCATATAATAAACATATAGCAATTTCTCAATTCATTCAAGAAGCAATAAATGTAGCACTTATGATGCAATTGAAATCATAAAACTTCCTTGATTCAAAGAAAACATTTAGTGGCTTATTTACTCTATTATAAACTTCTACCCACCTTGATTTCCTTACTTATAAACTTGCTTAGGGATGTCTTTCCTCTTGCCCCTCTTGCCTTTCTTGATTTCTTTTGACAATGACAACAATCCCTATTCAATAGGAATTTAAATTTAGAACCTAAAGAAACATATTCACTAAAACCTATGCATTTCTTAAGCTTCTTGAACCAAAACCCTTTCAAAATTTCGGATCAACTTTCCATTATCATTTTGATCAAGTAATTGAAGAAATTTGATAACAATTTCTTCTAGAAACATGTTCCCCATTGTCATAGGTTTCTAATTACACTAAAATCATTCAATTTGGTTTAGTAATCTGAAAGTTATACCCCAAACATGTTCGGACTATTCTTATACTAAAATGATATTCTATACCCAATTTCCATCGAACAATTAAAGTTTTTAGAGGCTGATTTCAAACTCGATTTCTTTATACAATTTGCATCACTATGTCTTTAGGTTACCCCAAATAAAAAAATCACTCCATTTGGATAACTACAGAAAAAGTTATGCCCAAAATTTCAAAGTATATTAAGTTGTGTAGGAAAAACTTTGCCGCAGCGAACCAGAAAGGTGACCATGGTGAACTTTGACTTTTTTTTTCAATATTGGTCGTGGCGAACCACAAAATTGGCCATGGTGAGCCATAGGGACTTCACTTCGGCAAACCAAAGAGTTGGTCGTGGTGAACTTCCGCAGAAACTCAACTTGTCTTCCTATTTTTCCAGATTTTAACCTTCACTTACATCATTTTCACTCTTATTCTACTTCTAACTATCACTAAAACGTGCTTCGTTCATCAAGTCAAAGAAGGATGCTTATATTGTTTATCCAAAGCTTCTTCAATCACCATGAAACCCTAGCTTAGAAATCCCTAAAAATAAAAAATGATTCTTTAGTTCTTTCTTTCTTCCAACACAAACCCCACACAAATCCATTTCTCTAAACCCTTTTCTAACAAAACAAGAAGGAGAGATGATTACCTTAGCAAATCCTCTTCCTTCTTCTTCTTTCCACATTTTCTTCCTCTCCTTTTCTTTCTTGTTTTCATTTCTTCTCTCTTCTTCTCCCTCACTTGCATTTCTTTCTTCTTAAAATGCAGGACAACACTCTTCTTCCATTTATACCCTAAATGAATGTGCAAAGTCCCCTTTGCCCTTCCAATAAGCCTTATAGTCTTTTTACCTTTGGTGACTTGCCAATTTTGCCCTTGATACAATCTTACTACGTTAATTCAATTAACCTTTACAATAAATCCTACGAACTTAGACATAATAATCTACTCCAAAATTTAATCCATTAAAACCTCATAATTCATTTAAATCATGCTTAATTAAAGAAAAAATTCAGGAGCCAACAACTACATTACTCTCCATGTCGGTTTTCTTCTTGAAAACCCATTTGCACCCTATGAGTTTAATCCTTTTAGGTGGATCAAACAAAGTCCATACTTGGTTTTAATATATGGAATCTATTTCAGATTTCATGGCTTGAAGCCATTTGTTAGATTTTGAACTCTTTAGAACTTCTGCATAGGTAGTAGGCTCATCATCTTTTATAAGCAACATGTCATTATGTTCACTTATGAGAAATCCATATCTCTCTGAAAAATGACATATCCTACATGACCTATGAACTTCTTATATGTCAGAAGGTTGAACTATTGTTTCATCATTATGAACAACAGTCTCGCGTTCAGTCAGTTGATCTGCGTCTGTTTGAGCATCTTGAACTTTCATAAGTTCAATTTTGCTCCCACTGTCTTAAAGGAATATTTTTTGTTCTAAAATATTGTAAAACTAATATCCTATGATTTCTTTAGGATATCCTACAAACAAACACTTGTCAAATTTAACTTCTAGTTTATTTGATTGAGTCTGCTTCATATAAGCCATACAACCCCAAACTTTCATATGGGAAAGATAGGTTTTCTTGTTAGTCCACATGTCATATGGAGTAAAATCAGTTGACTTTGAAGGAACTCTATTTAACATATAAACAACAGTCTCTAGTGTATATCCCCAAAAGGATTTTGGCAAATCTGTTAAGCCTATCATTGACCTCACCATGTCCAATAATGTTCGATTTCTCCTTTCTGCCACACCATTGTGTTGTAGCATGTGAGATAGAATCCACTAGGATACTATCCCATTATAATTTATAAACTCTTGGCTTAAGTATTCACCAGCTCGATCATATCAAAATGTTTTACTATAGATGTCCCCTCAGCCATCTTGGAGCGGAAGAGCAACCTTGAGGTCTCAAACCTTTCAAACCTAGTTGGCTCATCAAACAACTCCCTCAAATGATAGACTATGGTATAAAAATCTATAGCCTCATGATTTTTTGTAATTCTGGTGACATAGTTGCTAGCATTATGTAGTTAGCAATCTCTCTATTATCGAGATATTTTCTATATACCTTCTGGTCACTATCAGAAACTTCAGCAGCAGGGGGATCGAGAAGTGGTTCTTCTAAGATGTGGCCTAGTTTCTCATACTTGAGAACTATTCTCTGGTTCCTAAGCCAATCTAGGAAGATGGGTCTAGTCAACTAGTCAACTTTTTGGCTTCCATAAGTGAGAGTAGGCTCATACTAATGGTCATGGTGTCGATTCTTGAAACCTAATGTCAAAGAGAGAAAAGGTGTTAGACTGCACGTAGATGCATGTCAATTAAAACTTTACTAACATGCATTATTGATCCCACTATTTTCTCACGAATCTATAACCCTCAATAAGAATCTGAGAGAACTTGTATAGAAGTTCTCTTAGTGGGTCGATATCCAATATCTCTAGGAATGACCTTAGGTTTGCCCAACAAGCCACCCTAGGTCAATCGATAATACCAATTACATTTATAATGCAACTATCTAATCTAGTGCTATCAACTATTAATGTGTGTAGACACATTGGGCTATCAACTCTTGATGCATGTACATCTCATGTTGACTACCCAACTTCACCTCTCTCCACGCTAGTTAAAACCAACCTATTAATCCGAAAATCCTATTTCCATGGCTTAAACATATTCGTGTAGAGTGGGCTTGGGTTTACCCAATAACCCTAACTCTAAAAGAACTTTGGTTCTCACCATATTAATGGAAGGCGTTAGTTTTAATATTCTAAATGAGGGGTTTCTACTTAGGTCTCATCTAATTAGGATGGTAGTGTATATATCATATTTATATATAGATGGCATCATATGGACACCCTAATCGTATTGGACTTAAGTCTATAACCATCTATCATGCAAGCCCACTCATACTCCTAACATACATCCTCTAATGCATAAAATTAAATACATCAAAATTCGTTGTGACAAGTTATAGATCCTACATTTGGCAAGTTGATTCAACTCTTGAATTGAATTTTTTCCTAAGTGTTATCTTGGCTAAATTTAATCTTATATGTCATTTTGGTTTAGAATTTAATATTAATAAAATTAAATTAAGCTCTTAATTCTAGAACTTAACACAAAATTAATTCACCTTAAAATTGATTATTTGATGTCAAAATTAAATATTTTAATTTTGTTTCACATGCCAATTTCTAGTCTTACTAGAAAATAATGCTCTATTTAAATTAGTTCAAAATTAATTTCCAAGATTTCCCAAAATTTCAAAAACATCAAATCATTATTTCATGCATCTCCAGGTTGTTTTAAGTTCATCAAAATAATTTTGGAATCACCAAAAATTATCAAGATAACTAAAACATCATTGAGATGCTAAAAATGACAAATTTGACATCTAATTTTTTTCCTGGAAATCTAAATTCGAGCAAAATCATTTTGGGATGCTTCATTCATCAAAATAATATATTTATATCATATAAAATTATTTTTTTAAGGTTCTGGAACCAAAATATAAACATACAACATTATCAAACAAAATAGATCCATCAATTTCTTCAAAACCAACCAGATCTAATTATTGTTTGAAATTTATTACAAAAATTGTAATAAATTTTGGAAAAATTATAGAGGAGTAAAAACATTCAAAATATGTTAACATAAACTTTCCAGAATCAAATTCCATGAAAAACATGTTAAACCTCATTAGTTTAGCCAACCAACAACATATGCTTAGCAGAAAATAATTTTCCAACATATTGTTAAAAATTCGACAATAAATGTTTCAATCACATTTAAATCAATTTTCAATCACTAAAAGCATATAATAACATTCATGAGTATATCAGTGAAAGAAAATCGTTAAAACAAATTCTCATAATTTAATTTCAAATTTTCTAATAACAGATCAACAGTTGTCAAAACCATGCAATCCCATTGCACATATAATAGAAACTACATCTAATAGGCACAAGATGACTTTGATAACACTGTATGGTTTTGATTATGCATCACATAAATAAAAAATTAGAACATACACAGTGGAAAATAAAACAAAACCTTGAAAATTCATAATCAAACATGTGTTATTAGATGTAGCAAATCAAAACAAGAATTTAAACTATGTACCTTACTAACTCTTTCATTCTTCATTATCTTCACCTCTTCGGGTTGTTGTAAAACACAAAGACTAAAGGAGGACGTCTCTAATGATATACACATGAAGAGCAAAGCCAAAAATCTCTAACACCTTTCATGAGTGGAGGAATAATGGGAATTAAGTGGACATGAATGCCATTTAATTTGGCTTGAGACGTTTGTTGGAAATTTGGAGACTTTCCAGGCTATCAACCATACAACACTTGCTTTCTTTCATTCCTTTGCAACGTTTCATGTTATATTCTCAAAACAATCTCTCATATCTTGGATCACTATCCAAAACCATTTTACTCATTCTTTACATCTCTAATACGTGTGATCCATTAGGTTCTAGGTTATGTTGGCCACTTGAATTAACACTTTATTCAAGCAAGTCATGAGTAGTATATAGCAACACATCATGATCCCCAATTGATCAAAAAGTTAGTGGTTTGACTATGAACCCTTCCATAGATAATGTTCCGGTGTAATTCTTCCTTTCATCATCTATACCCCACTTAGTTCAGAGCTTGGTTAAAGTGTCAACTCCTATTAGACTGACTACGTCACATATAGCCTAAGGGATGTCAGTTTTTGTCCCTAAGGCTCATTACTCAATTGGATATGTCTTTGAAGACTATCTTTATGACATTTTCACTATGGCCAGAGATTCCCGAGTAATGAACCTAATAAGAGGCTGTGGGTATCATCTCCTTATATTAGGAGTGGTGAACCATTTATTGGCTACTCAATTAGCTTCGAACACCTCAAGCTGTACCCACTCACCACCTTATGAGCAACCTATAAGGACAACAAGAAATGGAGTCAAAGTTCAAGATCAATATCCAAGTTATCATTGAGCACCTCAAGTACAAAGATATTTGTACCATTGCTATGACGAGACTATCAATGACACTAGAATAGATTATCCATATGATTGTCTTAAGGCAGGTAAGCCAATGTACTTACCACTCTTTGTTGGGACTTGACAGCGCGTTGTAATGCTAATCAAAATTAAAATAACTAGACTACTACTGTAGCAGTGACGAGTCTAGGTCGATCCCACAGAGAATGCGTGTA
>JAOTAZ010000004.1:20218223-20230483 GCA_025629785.1 Erythroxylum oxycarpum
CTTAACAACATGCATTACCAACATGAATTCTTACACTTGACAAAACTTTACCAACAACAAAGTCTCAAGACAAGCAAAACTCTAACATAAACCATGACTTAACACAAACTAACCATGCTGAAATTTTCAAACTTCATGTATTCTTTTTCTTTCCTTTTTCTTTAACCAATACTCTTCAAACCATCATATGAAAACATGAAAAACACAACTCTCACAACAAAACCATGAATTAAAAACAAGTAACCAATGCTGGAATTTTTAAAACCAAAGGGAAAACATGAAATCAATTCAACATCACCATACTCTTACTTCATCTAACCCATTAACATCAAAACTTATCTAAATAAGCAAAGATAAGCAACAAAAATTCGAAAATCTTAAACCCTAGGGCCATGAACAAATCTGATTTTTTCCACTTAGCTTCCTTAATTTTTCTTCTTTCATTTATCCTTCTGAAGCCATTCTCCAAACCACCACTAAACAAACCTTGACATTAGAATCATGAATTTCCAACTTCTTCTTCTCCTAGGACATCCACGGCAACCACTCTTCTCTTTTCCAATGATAGGCAATTCTTTTCTTTCTCATGCTTTCTCTAAAATCTCTTTCAATCATCCATTTAAGGCATGAAAACAAAACTCTAACAACTCTAACTATAAATTTCGAAATCCCTAACCAACCTAATCTGATTTTTTTTCTTCTCTTCCTCTTCTTACCTTCTAATCACTCTTCTAATCACCAATATAACACAAGAAAGATGAAATCCTACCAATCTAACCAAGAAATTTTCGAAATCTCTTACCTTAAAGTGACCCACGAATTTTCTTCTTTTGCTTCTAAGATGGAGAACCTCCTTCTTTTCCTTGTCTTCTCACTTAATACACGTGAACTCACCTTCTTCAAGCATGAAATCCCTTCTTCTTCTCTTCTCCTTGGATGGCCGACACCCTCCACTTGGTTTCTCTTCAGATTTTTCGAAACTTCTCACTCTCTCCTCTCTTGTTTGTGTTTTCGTATGACTTGCAAGAACAATGACCTAACATGCTTTCTTTCTCACTTAACCTAGCTCAAAAACGACATCACTCAAGCCCCTGCCTTTAAAATTCGTTGGTCAATGCTTGGTCAAAGTTTTAAAGCCTCTTCTTTACACTCCTTACATGATTCCTTCATAAGTTAACCTAATTCCTTTAACTTAAAAAAAACTAAGCCCAAAATATTCAAGTCCAAAGTGATTTCCCTCCAAACCTTTCCCAAATTTCATTTCCCTCCTTCCTTACTTGAATTTTCGTGGGCTCCCTCCTTTACAAGCCCACTTGCCTCCCTTCTTTTATTTTTTACTCATCTAAAAGAAACCCTAGCCCACTTAAAAGTTTCCCCTTCATTTAAAAACCATTCCAAAGGCTAAAAGCCCATTTAATGAACCTAAACCCTTATAACCATATAAACAAATCCTAATTTATTCCTAACACTATTTTATGGCCTAATTTACCATTTTCTTATTCTTAAAAAAAATCGAACACCAAAATTAAAATTCTAATTTAACTCAATTCCTTCAATTAATAATTCTTACTTAAGCACTAAAATCCCAAATTATTATTAATCTAAACCTCAAAATAAATTAAAACCTAAATTAATACTAATCAAAAGACAATACAAATTGCAAACAATTTAAACAAACCTATTTACTAAGGAAAAAGGGATCGGGGTCTAACACAATATGTAACTTACTCAATTTCTAAACCATGATACAAATTTTAGCTCATTTCTTTATTCAATATTAGTAATCCCTTTGCTGCAAATAGACTCTTTGTGCTCTCCATTTAAAAAGTAAATGATAGTAAGGAAATGAGATTCAACTAACAAAATTCTAATATGATTGTTTGAATTAAAAAGAATATACATACTCCATAGATATATCGACTTTCTCTCAATTGTTCAAAATATACCAATGGATGATTTGGAATTCTTCTTTAGTTAACTCCACATATTTACCCACACCAAGTGGCCTAACTTTTTGGGAGAAAATTGATAACCCACCCTCTTCATCAAAATCAAAGTTATGTTATGGTCTATTAAATCTTATCTCCACATCACTTAGGTACATTAAACAAAATGTCAAGCATTCATTTGCTATATAAGCCTCTGTAATAAACCCTTTAGGTCGAGCTTTATTACGTACATAACGCTTAAGAGAGCATAAAAATCTGAACAAAATATAAAATATTAGGAATTGTTACTAACAAATAACTTTGAAAAAAGTAAAAGTTAATATAAATTACCTTTCAATCGAGAACATCTATCGAAATTGAATCGGTCTATAGAGTTTTGTTTTATATGGTAAGTGAATTGCCAAATGAACCATAACATCAAAAAACAATGGGGGAATACTAGTTCAAGCTTACATAGAATCAAAGCTATGTCTTTTTTCATTTTGTCAAGTTCTTTAACTTTAAGTGTCTTGCAATATAACTTCTTAAAAAAACTCTCATAATTGACCCAAAATTATAGACACATTCTTCGACAAACACCCACGTATTCTAACAAGAAGTAATCTTTGCAAAAGTATATGACAATCATGGCTTTTCAACCTTGATATTTTTTTTCGCTTTAACATTCACACAACGGTTTACATTTGATGCATACACATCAGGAAACGTGATTAATTGGAGAAACTGACAAAGATTGCTTCTCTCTTTTTGACATGTTGTAAGAAATATGGGGAATAATGTATGGCCCCTCATCTCTTTTTTTCAAATGCAAGTCTTTTCCAATATTCATGTCTTCCAAGTCAAGTCTAGCCTTAATTTTGCCTTTCGATTTCCCATCAATTCCCGTCACAGTTCCTAAAATATTCCTACAAATATTTTTCTCAATATGCATCATATTAAGATTTTTCCTCAATAGTAATTCCTTCCAATATGCCAAATTGAAAATATGTTTTTTTTGTCCAATTGAGTTTAACATCATTTCTTTTTCCCTGTCTATTACTTGGGTGTTTCCTGAGTGTAATGTCACCCAAATATGATGGTTGGTAAACAATATAATCATCGGACAACTACAATAGAGCTTCACCTAATTATGCTTTTCCATTAAACAATTTACTTCTTCATCGTCTATGGCCATGTTCCAAATAACGACGATTGCTCGTATAACATATTTTACTTTGTAGCCTTATTGAATAAGTTTGATGATTACCCACAGGACAAACCATATACCCTTTAGTGCTCCACCCCCACAAATTCTCATAAGCTGGGAAATCATTTATAGTTCAGAAAACAACGGTATGAATTCTAAATTTTTTCCTTTAAACAACATCAAAAGTTGTATTCTAAATTCCTATAGATCACTTAAGTCATCAATTAATAGTTGCATGTAGACATCGATATACATACCAGGAGCAATAGGACCTGGAATAAGTAAAAACAATAACATAAAAGGCTTCTTTATACACTTTCATAGAGGTAAATTGTACGGCACTAGAATTACCGGCCACATGTTGTATGAAATATTCATAGTACCGAAAGGATTAAATCCATCTTAGGTCAATCCAAGTTGAACATTATGACAATCTTGTGCAAACCATGGTAACTTTCTATCAAATTCTTTCCATGCTAATGAGTCTGCTGGATGACTCATAATGTTATCATCAATGCGTTTCTCTTTATGCCACCTCATATCCATCGCTGTTTTTATGACATAAAAAGTCTTTGTAGTCGTAGTTTAATAGGAAAGTATTGAAGGATTTTATTCAATATCTTTTTCCCTTTCCCATCGTCCACTTGCCACCTTGATGTACCACAAATTAGACACTCTTGAACATCTTTACTTGCCTTCCAAAATAGAACACAATCATACTTACATGTATGAATTTAAATATATCCTAATCAAAGGTCCCTTAACAATTTCTTTGCATCATAGTAAGATTTCAACAATTTGTGTCCAACAGGTAATGCATCATTAAGTAAGTCAATTGACATGTAAAAAGTCTTGTTACTCCATTTATTATAGACCTTCAAATGCAACAACTTGACAACAAAAGATAGTTGTGGGAAATTTGAGCACCTTGGATATAATTCTTCTTGAGAAACTTTCAATAACTTCCCAAAATTATCTTCATTTATACTACCAATTATGTTAGGCATACCTATTTCATTCATAGTCTCCATATAATTCTCATAATCGTCTAACATCTCATCAATCCCATCATCATTAACATCACAATCATCTACATCATTATTGTTACTATCATCATAAATTGTACCACCACTTCTACTACAACTTGCTTCCTTATGTTCACCATGATAAAAGTCACGGACTATAGAATTTATCTATGCCTCGAATTAGCAAGTGATTATATACCACATCTTGACTTTGAAAGTTAACATTTAAGTAATCGATGCAAGGACAACGAGTACGGCATTCATAATCTATTTGGTGTTATACAAATTGCATAAAACTCTTAACTTCTTCTACGTATTCAGTGGATCATTTCCGATGAGACATCCAACTTTTATCCATGTAGTTATACAATTAAAGAAGATAATTGAATTATTTAATGCAATTCTTATTGAAAATTAGATAACAATAAAAGTTACTGTTAATTAAGGTACGTTGGGTTGTTTATACCTTTGAATCGAGAAAGAGATTTCTTGTTGTGACTTTTAGGCTCGTGGAATTTTCACCTATAAGCTTCATCGGAGATGCATTACCGGTTTCCAACCTGTATACTATCCTATGTTTCTAAGAATATTGCATACCAATACACAAAACAAACACATCATTTGCATTAACACAAAACCAGAACACATCCTGCTTAAAGTTTATACAAAAAAAGTTTGTAAGAAAAGAAACACTATGGTACATAGCGTTGAAAGTAACTTGTGAAATTCTTTTAAAATCACACTCAATTGATCCTCTTCTAGCGTGTGCTTGCTTTATCATTTTCATTATCAATGCCTATGTTACATGTCTCTAACCTCTTTTCTCAATTAATGAACTTCACAAGTTATCATGGGAGAGATCCTTGCTGCAAAACTTGACTCCACCATGAGCTTCTCATACTTGCTAATCCAACTTTTATTATACTTATGAACACTCTAGTTGAATGGATGAGGGTAAAACAAGCAGATGATAGGCTAATATTTAATTTTATTTCTATTTCTCGATCAATTTTATGATAAAATGGTTTTTGTTATTCGAAAAGCCTGCACATTGTAGATTTTCATATCATGTTCTTTTGTTGGTGATCCAATGTGTTTGCAGTACTATCTTCTAGTGTATATGTGATATATCCTAAAAGAGTAAATTCAACAGTTGAGATTCTAGTTCAAGTGTCACGTCTGTGCTCATCCGTGACTGTGGCCATCTCATCGCAAAATAGAATGAAGACTGTATGTTTAAGGTCGGGCAGATTCCACTTAGTTATGGATCAAAATTATGGGCTTCTCTCCGTATCTCTAAATATAAGAATGAATGTGTGAATGGCAGTGTTGTTCTAACAATGGCATTGATACGTGGACAAAAAGACGGAAAAATGTTAAAAGGAATGGTCATCCAAATTCTGTACCTTAGATAAAAGTGTAGAGTTGGAAAAGTGGTTAGCTTGGGGAGAAAGGAGATACTCGTACGGGCCACCTTCAGATAGTCGTGGACCACATGTTGGCACTTGAGTTAATTACTGATGCATAGTATAGGACAGGACATAGGAGAGAACATAATTGCAGTAGCTCTTGCTGGGTATAAGAAGAACAGGCTCTTATTTCTTGCCAAGTGATTACGAAATTAAGTCTTTAGTTTTTGACACTTAATTATACAATAGTGGTTTTGATTGTGTCCGATTTGATATCAGTAATGGGTCAAAAGTGGTTAATTGCACATGTTAGTCAGTCCGAAGCGGGCAGCACAGCAGGGCGCTGAAATCTGAATTGTTCACCTCGTTGTTGACTCTTTAGTTCTCCTGAATTGTTCAAATACATTATATTGACGCGGTCTTGTCCAAGTTAAAAACCTTTTCTCTGAAAATGTTGGCATCTTACGCGTTTAACTTAACTAACGTACGTAGGTTAGCTGCTGAAGTAGAACTAAGTAGTCACCACTTCATGATTATGTATTGTACCATATACCAAGACGGTTGCAACTTAATTTGATAGATTAGAAAGGGCATTTTTGGTAGGGATTAATTTGATAAAGGTAAGGTTGAGAAATTAATTTAATTTAGCATTGATTTGAGCCGCCTTGTAAGATTCTATAAATTACAAACTGAGATTAATGTAGAGATGATAATATAACTAATTTGGGCCAAAAACAATCAAATACTTTAATGTGGGATGGAACGGGTCTTTCTTTCTGTGTTAAAATTTTCCACAATTGTATTAAAAACTTGTCTAGCTTAGCTTTTCTTTTCTTTTCTTTTAAGCGCGTGGGTCTCTCCACTTTATTAAAAGTAAAACTACAATTGAAATAACAAAACTTTTCATCTGACTTTTTCCTCTGACTTTTCCAAGGAACTGCTTCTTTTACAGTATCTATATATATATATATGTGTAAAGAATAAGAAGAGACGAAAAGCAAAGAAAGAAATCCAAGTGAAAGAATCAGTTTCTCTCATGGATTCTTTATTCTAGTTTTGCTCTCCCTCTTTCTTTTGCTAGTTGTATCTCAATCTCATGCATATGAATCCCATCATTGATTGGCGGGTGTTGTGATTCCATTTCTTATCATTGTCATCATCCTCAATCTCATTCCTAAATATCCAATCTTTTATAAAGAAATTTACATATTCAGTCCGTCCATCAAATCTTCAAGATTCATTAAAACATGAGACCCGTTCAACCACCACCTCCAACTGCCGCCGCCGCCGGTAGAAGCCGAGGCCGCCGACGACCAGACCTAACCTTACCCCTACCTCAAAGGGAGCCACAACTCGCTGTACCGCTACCCCTCCCTCCACCCTCCAACACATCCTGCACCACCCAAAACCAGCAGCCCATCAGCTTCTCGGAACTCAACCGCGTCCACCGCATCGGCAGCGGCAGCGGAGGCACTGTCTACAAGGTCACCCACCGGCCCACCGGCCGCTTCTACGCGCTGAAAGTAATCTACGGAAACCACGAAGACTCCGTTCGCCTCCAGATGTGCCGCGAGATCCAGATCCTCCGGGACGTTAACCACCCAAACGTGGTTCGCTGCCACGATATGTTCGACCACAACGGCCAGATCCAGGTTCTCCTCGAGTTCATGGACGGAGGGTCCCTAGAAGCCAACCACATCCCCAACGAGTCTATCCTATCCGACGTCGCTCGCCAAATCCTAAACGGCATCGCCTACCTTCATCGCCGACACATCGTTCATCGCGACATCAAACCCTCGAACCTCCTCATCAACTCCGAAAAGCACGTGAAGATCGCTGATTTCGGCGTCAGTCGCATTCTCGCTCAAACCATGGACCCTTGTAACTCATCTGTCGGGACGATTGCGTACATGAGTCCAGAGAGAATCAACACGGATCTGAATCAGGGGCTATACGATGCGTATGCAGGAGATATATGGAGTTTGGGGGTGAGCATATTGGAGTTTTATCTGGGTAGGTTTCCATTTGCAGTTAGTCGGCAGGCGGAGTGGGCGAGCTTGATGTGTGCGATTTGCATGTCTCAACCCCCTGAGGCGCCTCCTACGGCTAGCAGGGAGTTTAGGAATTTTATTTCCTGTTGTTTGCAGAGAGAACCCAACAGGAGGTGGACTGCGTCGCAGCTGTTGCAGCATCCCTTTATTTTGAGGAGTAGTGGAGGTCAAAGAGAGGTTCATCAGAGTCTGCATCAACTTTTGCCTCCTCCTCCTCAACGCCCTCTTTCTTCTTCTTCTTCTACTTGAATTAGCTTCTTTACTTTTTCTAAAATGGGAATTTTCTTGTGTTTCTCAATTGTTGTAATTTTTGTTAATCTTGTAATATCTGATTTCTTGAATTGAATTTTGATCGTAAAAAATGGGGCTCAGACAAGAAGTCAAATATGGGCTTTGTTTTCTAATTGATGTGTAAGAAGCATTTTTCTGCCTTGATCACCAGGAACTTTGGTTGGCTGTCTGGATTTCTGTGTCTAGTTTAATGTATTCTGGGTCTTTTGAATATTGAACAGGATTAGGGTTCAATGTTCTACTTGAATTGCCCCCCTTTTTTTCTGTCATCTTGGCATTGGCTTGTTAGATGTAATTTGGATGTTGTCTGTGTGTGAGTTTGTTGGTATGCTTTATCTCATCTCCATTTGTTTCTCTTCACTCTAGTGTTGTTCTTAGATTAGGGTCTTAAAGAAAACAACATATTCCTTGGAATGAGAGTTTTTGGGAAGATTGTACTAAGCAAGGTCTCATGAGGAAGATATTTGTTTGTCAGTGGCCTAAAAGATTTAGCTCCCTCTGTTTTTTTGACCATTTCAGTGTTTTGGATTATCGCACCAAAAAACCACATCTATTATTATCTATCCCTGTTACCGGCATGGTTATCTTTTCGGGACTCACTGCAAAAAGAGCAAGTAGCGTATGGTTTGGTTTTTCTTTTCTTAGCAGATGCGTTAAGATTCCATGGCTACAGATGCTATGAGACTCACTTTCAGTGGAACCACGCGGTGTACAAAACTTTCATCAATTCTGATTTTTATTTAACCTTCTAGTTTAGTTGTAACAGAACTCGTTAGTAAATAAAGCACAGTTGCTGTTAAATGCATGTGTTATCTAACGCCTTTTCCACTTTAAGTTTTGATGGAAAAGATCGACTGCAAATTGTATTCGGTTCTTTGTGATGAGTCTATCCTCTCATAACATGGATCTTTATAAATGTTTGATACCTTTGTCGAAATAATAATCCTCTCAATACCAAGTAACTGTTATCTACCAAATGCAAAACCAAAATGTTGTTTTATAAACAATTTGTGGTCTTGAGGTTTGGTAGAGGAGTTTGTCTTAAATTAAAGAGTAGGACAATATTATATCATGTTTTCTTCCCTAGAAGGCAGGACAAAAGAGTTTGAATATTATCTGAACGCAGCAGTTAGACAGCTTTTTACCGAAACTGGATGATTATATACAAGTCTTCCAAAAATGTTAACCCTATCAATGATCACCCAATGAAGCTATTACCTCTTGGTGAGTCATGGCAAAGACCCTAAGCTAAATAGGTGTTTTGTCACTTGAAGCTCCTCCAATGGATGGCTTATATATGGTAATGTCACCAAATCTCACAAGCATTATAACCTTTAGTGGTCCCTCTCCTAACACTTCTACTACCACAACTCCCTACACTAGGTGTCCCTCGATCTCCTCCTACTCAAGCCCTTTCGAGACACACTGTCCTAATGTATCTGATCTCTCCATATTGATAAATACTACCCTTGGGCACTCAATCATAAATCATGAGTCTTAAGGTGATTGTTCCTTAAGTGCCTTGTCTCCCTACATTCATAGCATGCTCCTACACTCTCCGCTACAAACCTTACCACATATACTACACTTAAAAACTATATTAGTACTTAAGGACTGTTCCATACTATCCTTGTTCAACTTAGAACTCTCCCTCATCATGGTTTTTCCTTGGACTCCACAAGTCTGCCATTATGGCTACCATCACTATATACACCTCTACCACTCTTGCCCTTGAAGGCCCAAATACCCTCTTATTTTTCCTTTGTTTAACTATTTTGGGCTTCAGCTCCTTCTCCAAAACCTTCTCTACCCGTCTCCTAAAATGAGTGCTCTTATGTAGTGCCAACTCATTATGATAAATTGCACTCAACCCCTCTTTGAAGTTTTCACACTTCATCTGCTCAACCGAGAACACCGTAATACCCACAAGTCATCAAACTTGTCCATATACTCCTTAATAGTTATGTCTCCTTGCCTCAGAATTAGGAAACCATTCAGCTTACCCTATTTAAATGTCTTTGTGAGGTACTTTCTTGAAAGTCTCCTGGCTAAACAACTCCTAATTTAGTGTTCCTTTACGTAAGGCCCTCACCCTAGGCAATTATGCATCTGTTGTTCCAAGTAGTAGGCCATACATATTAGAAGCATTCTATGTATCTTTCAGCTCTAATGGGGTAAGGGCTATCTTAGTGGCCTTGAACAATTAGTCTGACTCTCTTAAATCAACTAATCCATAAAAGTTATATGCATTGCACTTTTTAGTATGTTTGATAATGGCTTTTAGTTTACAGTAAGAAGACTGAACATTGAAAACTACCATAAGCATGTCTATAAATGCTTGGGGATCCAAGTGTAAGATTAACTGCACTGGAGGGGGTTGTAGACTTATGCATCCACATGCTTAGCACTAATGCAAGCATCCACGATTTGAGCCTCGAAGTGTTTGCTCCCTATACCTAGGTTACCAATAGCATTGATCGATCCCCTTTCAACCTTAGGCATTGACTAACTCTTCTGCTTGGAGGCATCTTATAGACAACAATCCCATATTCGTACTTAATAAATCCTACTAAGCCTTGGCTTTGATACCAACTTGTCACACTCTTACCTAAACAGGGCTCGAAGTGACCGTATAATGTTAACTTCACGCTGGGTTAACCCTACAAGCTTATATATTTTAAACCTACTTACCAAGAAGTTACTAAATTCACCTTTCAATCAATAAGCGCTTCAAAATTAATTACATATAAAGCATTCATCATCAATAACATAATCCATACTATATAACAAAACCATCTAGACCTCTGAAGTATATTGATACTAAAGTCATCAAGTAATCAAAATTCAAGGAGAGTAAAGATAAGGACAAGTAACATGGTTGACCTTTACTAAACTTCCCTCTTACTGTCGCTACTATTGGCTTGTCAACTCGATAACTTCCTTCCTTTTACCTAATTAAGAAAAAAGGAAAATGTCAGTATTACACTCGGTAAGTGAAAAAAAAAAGTTAGCTGTTAGTGACATTACACTTGGTGTGGGAAAAAATGCCCTTCATTAATTTTTTATTCATTTACATTAACTCTTTAACTTATGGATCCTTATTTCATTGCCTATGTCACCTTACCTAGGTCTATTGCCTAAGCCACCTTACTTAGGTCATGTCTATGTGTAAGGAAATTTGCCTAAGTCACCTCACCTAGATTTGTTACCTAAGCCATCTTATATTTGCTAAGTCACCCCACTTAAGTGTCTCGTTCAACTTTATTTAAACAATCCATTTATCAACATATTTTTCCTTGAGGGCACTACATATTTTCAAACTAACTAATTTCCACTCCATCAATACATTTCAAGGAACATGTCATAAAATTTCAACGTAACCACGTAATCAAGACAACATTCCCACATAACTACATTAACAATTTAATAAATTTCATATGAGCATTCACATGTCTTTCTAATACGTAGGAGTAAGGTTGCATACTATCGCACCTCTCAAAACCTCACACTTCAGCAAAACTTTAACTAAGTGTTGATAATGATGATGAGTATTGACATATTTTGTACAACATATAATTTAAGCAACTCTCTTAATTCATATAAACAAAGTTTTCATGAGATATTAAAAAAGGCTCACCACAATCACAATATTATTATATGGTCTATAATACACAAATTTACTCATAAAGTCAAAAATTTTCAATAAGCATAACTTGTAAATCATTTTGATCTAAACCATAAAATTTTACATACTTATTATGTATAATTTTTATGTTAAACACCTTACCAATTCCAATTCTCATAATCCCTTAAATTTTCTCTCAAAAATAAATCACATCTCATATTGCAATACCCTAAATAGCCTAAGGTCAATAAGCTATATCCCTTAAACGAGTACAAATTTACCCAAACTATTTTACAAAAATTACATAATATCTGAACTCATAAATTATTATTTAACCAAATTTTAAGTCAGTTTTCTAAGTCTTCAAATTATAAGTACAATTTTAGAATCAACTTTAGTCTTACTAAACATATTAGTTTGTGAAATTTGACCATATCTCTGAACAGGTAAAATATGGATACTTTTCCTTTTAAGGAAATAAAGTAAGCATGTATATCTACAACTTTTATGTTTTAACACCTTTTCAAATTCTCAATTTTCATATATGTTATCAGTTATAGGCACACTAATCACTTCAAAATAATTTCCCCTAATAAATGCAATTTATTTCTCCTCCAATATATTTTTCTCCATTTTACTCACTAACAACAACCATTCTTAATCTTTTCTTAAAAAAATTCTAAGTCACCAAATTTATCCTTTAATTTTCACCAATTATTCACAA
>JAOTAZ010000004.1:20250868-20262616 GCA_025629785.1 Erythroxylum oxycarpum
AGAAGGATAGGTAAAAAGGAGGGAGGAAAATTTTGAAAAGTTTGAAAATTTTGCAAAAAAATTCCTCAATTTTTTAAAATTTTCAATATCGGCCGATACTACCAAAATTGGTTGGTACTAACCGGTATTTTTTACCGGTACCACCTATACCTGTACTGATACCAATTTTCAGCCGAAATGATACGTACTAGCCGGTACATTATGGTACGGTATTCTAAACCATGAGGCTTACATTGTGAACAAAATCTAGTGGAAAACTACGAGTTGTTCTATTGGGATATTCTTTCCTTATGTAGCTATTAGAAATTAAACCAAAACAGAGAAAGCACTCATCAGCTTTCTATACACTTATTATTCGTTTTCTGCCTTGCAAAAAAACAAACGACAAAACGTAACACTGTTTCAAATGTATCACCCAACAGTATCAGACAGATTCGATTGTGATTTTACTGTTGCTTTCCTCTGTTGAAAAGTAAATTGAACTATATGCAGATGTATACAGGAACAATCCTTTCCATTCCCTAGATCCATCTCACCAGGCAATGCATTTTCGAACCTAAGTTTCACCGTTTTAAAGCTAGGAAAGGTTTGAACGTCATGAGGACAGCAATGAAGAGAACCACATTGAGGACAAAGAAAACCATATGGTCACCTGCATTCAAATATTAATTAATTTCCTGACAAGCAATGTAGCTTTTTTCTTAACCAACTTGTTCAATTAGTTGAAACCTGGAAGGAAGGCAGCATCTTGACGCCTTTGTGACCATGAAAATCTGCAAAGAATCAAAGTTTAAGGAAATTAAGACCTATTTTAACTCTTTACTCCTACCAAAACAAACTGGGAATAAAATCACACTCACAAAGCTCCACCTCCAGCTGGACCAACTGCTTTGAAGATAGACATGGCTGTCATTGCAAGTCCATTAGCAGCTCCACGTTGATTTTGCTCCTAATGTTTCATATAAAACAGATAAGTAAATGCACATATCTTCTACAAAAACAAACAAGGAGCAGAAGTTACCACTGCCCTATTCTGCAGAAGAAACATTGTCGTCACGACTGATACCTAGGAAAAGAAATTTTTTAATATTTATTAATATAGGAGGAACAGAGAGGGACTGTATTTCCCATTTGGAAATATTGTAAGATTAATAGAAATGCACTTACAGATAAAACATTTTTTATCATGGAAGCACAGTTTAGCAACAAACTGAGGCTGAATCCGGACAACATGGCTAAGAATGGATAACTTGATAAAAGAGGTATGGTCAGGACCTGCATGTTGGGTAACGATAATACAGATCAGAGTAGAAGCAGAAGCACACACATATGACTGACACAAGCTGTGACATTTTACCCCTGCAAGCCGACATATAAGTATTGGTCCAAGATGCCTCTCTAAAAGTGGATATAGAGAAAGTTGGAAGGCAAGAAGTCCGAAGCCTATAAGAAGTCATTATCTGGAGATTAGTCATGAACTGAAATTATCCTAAGATCTGAGATTGCATGACCATCACATATAATTTGATCCAAAAACTCTTTATTATTAAGAGATAATTAGCTGTCCATACCAGATATTGCTAGAACTTCTCCAACATCTTCGGTTGAATAGCTTAGGCCTCCAAACTTTCTGGGACTAACAGCCCACAGTGAAAATATCTGCAAAACACAATTAGAAGCCAAACGCAGCTTCTTTAGATAGTTAAACAGCATAGATGATTTCAAAAGGTGAAAGATCACAATTCACTGATATATCAATGCCATAAGCTGTATTGAGTAGGAGATATACCTCTGTGTAAGCCATATCATGAAGTGAGAAAATACAATAAACAATGATAGAAGACATCAAAGGCCAATTCTTTATGAGACTGCTCGCAGAATTTGGTTTCTGTCCTTCAACATCTGTTCTGGCTTTTCCATTGGAACCAGCCTCCACAGTTTCATACAAGTCACTGCTTGATGTTTCGTTCTCGTTGTGCACATGTAAAGTTTCCTACAATAGGAACACAGTTTACTCAAAACCTCATACGGTCAAAAGCAAGAGGTACAGGATCAAAGCGTCCTGATTCTGTTCCATACTTGTAATTCAAATTTATCACAATAAGTTAACGTCATTTAAATTATGATGGCAAGTGGTAGATCCCTAAGTCTTAAATAGCGAAATTGTATGGGCATTGGTGAGCCTTGATTAGTGCCCGACATGCGGAACAAGGCAAAGACTTGAGGAGGTAAAGATGAAAAGGGCAATGTCTAAGCGTTGGCATGCATTGGTGCACATTGGCGGAAATCTTCGACGAGATGTAAGATTTGGATGTGAGACCAAAAGAAAGCTTGAGATAGGCATTGAGTGGAAGGTTAGTGAGATCATACGCATGACGGGAATATGCGAGATTTCCAAGGTGACTTAGCAAATAGATCAAACATGGTGCGAGTTTTGAGAAAGTTTCAGACCTTTTACGAGCTGATTTGAGTAAGGATGGGTTCTTGATGGGTTAAGGACTCAGTGTTTGCTCAAATAGGCGGACCGTGGCTAATGAAGTTGGCATAAAAAAGCACTGGATGGACCAGTGTGCTATTGACTTGGATGACTCATTATCAACGGATAGAGATAAGAAGATCTTGGATGATGTAATGGATAAGATGACAGTGGATGAACATTAGTTCTCGTGTTCTTATTGTTGCCATAAATATTTAGTTTTTTCGTAGTTATCTTGCAAGAGCGTGAGAGTTAAACACTAAGAGGGTTGTGAGGTGTTCGAGAACGAGTAGGTTGGTCGACGATCACAAGACAAAGCTAAATCTTGCTTTAATGGAAATAAGTGAGATTGTCTTGCAAAATGGTTGACTCATCTTGTGGAACAAGTCTATGGTTGAAGGAAAACCTTTGTAACGGCAAGCATAGTAATTTCATAAGATAAGAATTGTAAGTAGAGATGATAGGAGATGACAAATGGAATAGTGGGGAAAAATTAAAAGAAGACATTTGTAAGAAAGAATACCCTGACAGCAGAATGTATAAGGTATCATGGAACAAATACTGGAACAATGGCTTCTACATTTGACGCAACTCCTCATTGAAGAATCAATCTGATGTTCTAAAATTATTGGAATGATGCATTAGGGTGAAGTTGCTGTTTTGATGGCTTGTTTTGCTTATGGATATTCAGTAATCAACTTGCATTGGTTTATGGACAGCTTCAGAGCTTCAGCGAAGCTTGCTTTAAGTCTAAAAAAGCTTCAAGTTGCTAAGGCAACAAGGAGATATACTCAACGTGTAAAGGTAAGTGTGTATTCCTAAAATCTTACGACATAGTGCTTTTATAGATAATTTCCCTACAAGCTCTATAGTAATTACGAGTAAAGAAACAGATGACATGCTAATTATATATCCCCAAATGAGCATGAATGAAGTATAAGTTGTGTACCGGAAGCCAGAAAGAAGCAATACAGACTCCAAATGCGAAAAGCGAGATGCAGAAGCAGGGCAAGAAGTAGGGAAATCTGCATATGAATATGATTAATATCCTCACATCAATCGAAAACAGTCATAACGAGAATCAAACAGCAGAAGTTCCTTACCTCCCGAATAGAGAATCCATGGAAAAGACATTTGGATATTTCTCTGCTGGCTAAGGACCAAATATACCAAAAAATCAACAAATAGAAGAACATTGGGAACCAGTAAAAATCTGCATTTCTCATGTACCTGTGCTAAAAATCCTCCCAAAGCTGGACCAATGATCAACCCAATGCCCCATGCTGTACTTATCTGGATTTCAGGAAAAACACACACACGCACATATATAAAATGCCAACCGCCAATCCGAAAACTCATAAGCCGTATCACTTACCGTTGATAGTCCCAAAGCCTGGTGCTCCTCACGAAACATTTCACTTGCATATGCCTGCGAGATGGAGATGTTTCATACTACTACACTGAAAACATCACAAATTCACAAAAACCAGAGACATGTACCTTAATTGGTCCAAGCAATCCATTCAAACTTCCAAGAAGAAACCTCGTAATGACAGCCATCCATAAATTTACACTAAGTCCAAATATAGTGTTAAAAATAACCCTGAAACAAATCAGCAATCAAGATGAACATGAGATTTAAATTAATAAAAAGAAACGCCAGTGGTCCCTGGAAATTAGTGGTCACTCACACGGCCATGATCCCAGTGATTATAACAGGTTTCCGACCGTAACGATCAGCCACAATTCCCCAGAAGACAGATGTCAAAGCTCTGCCAAGCATAAAGGAGGACCCTTCCAAATAAATAAGCATCTATCTCATCAGATATCTCAAGACTCTTAAGACACATGCCATAAATGACTATTGACAAACTAAAACTAATCTTACCAACATAACCAGCATAGAAGCCAATATCCTCTTCTCGTTTTGCTATATGAAAATCTCTTATCTGCAAAAGGAAAGTGATGAATGTTTCAAGTATACATCATTACAAGGAATGCCAATGGGAGAGACTTGCGCACTCAGCAGCATGCCTATCATTACAGTACAAAGAGTGCCTAGTCTTCTCCTTAAACAACAATCAAACTCTTCAAAACCAAATTTCTTTGCCACATCTTATCAACCCATGATTTCTGTAGCAGTTTAAGGAACCTGAGAAGAAGCACACATCCTTGACTAATTTCAGTGAGCACCATCCAAGGATTCTAAGGCAAAAGGAACAATTTCCATGTTGCAAGACACCAATATACATTGTTAACCAATAGAGTGTCAACGAAATAGAGAAATCATGTGGTGAACACAGAAGCCAATGGTATAAATCTAAGGAAGCAAAATGGAAGAAAGAAAAAGTTCTTAGTTTGCTCCTTGAATCTTGGGAGTTTCCTTTATCCACTTCCAGAGGTTAGAAACAAAAACTTGTATTCTTTCTGAATGATCCAATGGACACAACATAGAAACTGGTCCCTTGTCGAACGTCTTAAACCTTGTTATTATATGATTTGTGGCATAGTATTGAAAATTTTGAGCAAAAGTCCTCAAGAGCCAAAGCAATATTTCCATGAGAATACATTAATGTTATTCCTTCCTTTAGCATCTTTAATTCCCATTGTTTTGATCTAAAAGTTTAGGACGCCAATCACAAAGTAATAGCCATAATAATGAGAAAGTGAAAAGGAATGTCCGAATTTGAATTATCTGAGAAATCAAAAGCCCAGAATAATTTTTAGCAACTTCATCGCTAGAATATTATCAAACATAGGATGCAAATGAATCCTTGAGATGGAATATTTTATAAGCACTTGCTATTTAGATCATAAGCCAATGACTCAAAACCATTGCAATAATTAAGCAAAGCACTAATTTCCACATTAACTGAATTAACTAAGTTGACTGTATCAAGTGAACATAAATTCTACAGCAAACCGTCGTCTCCATGTTCAATATGAAACTAAGTTTGTTTAGGAGTCCAAATAAGATTACGTTCAAATTTCAGCATTCAGGACCACAGGAAGAAGTAGAAAGTGCGAGATCCTCAAACTTTTTAATGTTAATGAACCATTTTATTCAACCTTGTACAACACATCTAAAAGCTGTTAGACTTGAGCATAGATTTGCTTACCATGAAATAAAGAAACGGGAAGAGAGATGATATGGGAAGTGCTGCAAGAATTAACATTGAATCAGTATGCGCAGAAGAAATAGTAAAGAGCAACACCAAAACTCCCTGCTCCTAAAGAGATGAAGAATGCCAACAGAAACTATTAGTGACTGTCAATCTAAATAAATTAACTCAAAGACAACATTTTTAAGCATCGAGAAAGGATAAACGCAGCAGTGTGTGTGTGTGTGTATATATTTGTATATATTATAATACAAAGATGTGAGTTGCATTGCAGTGCAAGGAAAAGGAGAAACAACTTCCAACAGGTTACAAATTATTTGCTTTCAAAAGACTACTCTTTTATGCAGATATGTATGTTTTACACGAGGCTAAACAACTTAACATTCTCCATTTCCAAAATCATACAGCTTGGACAAACATAGTTGAAGAATCAGTAAACCAGAAAAAGTTATTTTATACTAAAGTTTGGAGACCATCACTGTAATTATAAAAGAGTATGAGAGAAGTAGTTCAAAGCTTAGCTTCTGTATCCTCTAATCGAAGTTTCATGCTAAAATTCCCTCCATCCTGCTCAATCAATTGGTAGTAAAAGAAGAGATAGGTACATAAAGAAAATGAACTATCATCAATCATGCCAATGCAAATATTGAAAGCCAATTTAGTTTAGTAACTTTAAACTTGAGAATAATACATTGTGATTCCTTAAAAACCAATAATCGATATGATGTGCAAATGAACATGCTTACCAGTACAAAGTACAACGATCCATATAGAAAACAGCTCTTTTATAGGCAGTCCAGTTCTCGATTCTTTAAGTTGATCAACCTTACAGCCAGAGCAATTCTCGAAGTAATTCTTCTTCAACAAGGCCTCTTCACACCCTCCAGCCATGGTGCTGATGTGTTCAAGCCAAACAAAAGTGCAACCAAAAATTTAATTCAATACTTCAATGACAATTAATCCTCTGTGTTTTCAAGCTTTGTGCGATCATCAAACAAAGCCAACCAAATCAAAAGGAATATAAGAATGTGTCTTTAACTACGACAAGCATCCTCCCATTTGTCTAAGAATTTGTCCTCTCACCTCCAAGAAGTGTAAAGACCTTTCTCTATGCTTATGTGTTTAAATATTTGGTGATTATAATTATTGTTCCAGTGTAGGCCAAAGAAGAAGAAGCAAAAGGCAAAATGAAAAGCTCACAGGGTGATTTGGTGCCAACCATGCATCACTGTACACGTCAGTTTGAATTTGATTAATAACACGACAAGAATAATAAATGCATGGCCCTCAAAAACTCTTCGTCGCCAATAGAACAGCGAAGGAATTCTGGGGCAGAAGTCAAATCAGACCCGTAATAAATGTATGGCCCACAAACTCCATCGAAGCCAGTCGGGAGCAGAAGTCTGGTTTGACCCGTACACATGATGGTTCTCCTTATTAACAAGAGATTAAATAATCGTATAATTGCGGGCACTTACAGCCAGAAGAAACCCAAAACGACAAAAGTAGAAAGAGCTGAGCTTTCATTTGAATTTTGAACACTTCGCATACATCATTTTCAAGTGGAGTTTAAAAAAAAAGGGAGGGCTTTCGACTTCGTACTAAAGTCGAGAGCGTCCAAAGTGTTCCGTCTTTTGTCTCGACCTTTTCAGGTGGAGTTAGCGCCTTCTCGGATTTCGCTAACAAGATCCCCTGAGACCATTAAACTCACTTGGCTCCTCGGGGATTTGGCTAACAAGATCCCCTGCCACCATTAACACTCACTTGGCTCCTCGCCATTAATTAATGCTCAGTTCACTTAGTTTTCTTACCCACTTCAGATCTAATAACTCCCTTTGTTATTTAATCAAATTCTCTCTGCATGAAACATAAAGGACTTTGACACTTATTTTAGAGTATAGATCTTCTCCCCAGTCTTATTATGTCCAATAAATCTCAAGTGTTTATTTTCTACCCAGTCTTATTATGTCCAATAAATCTCAACCGTTTATTTACGTAGGTCCTGTATAAGATTCACGTGAGGCCTACAAAATAAATGACTAAAATTTCATGTGACAGAATAAGACAGAGTAAAATTGGACAGAAGATTTGCACTCCTTATTTTATCCTTAGTAACGGAGATCTGTCCCTCTGCACATTTCGTTAAAACCTTTACATCTAATCAAACATAGCACAATATTGAGACACTGGCTCCATATCCCTTTAACACTAACCCTGTGTTTGGTTGCTGTCCCCATCATCGGGGACAGCATACAGGACATTAAATTTTTGTGACTCGCAGGTGTTTGGTTGGTGTCCCCTCCGTTTTGTCATCTGCCACCGAAATACAGGGACAACTCATTTCTGTCTGCCTCTAAACCGTAGGACAAGCGTCAGATGGACTCTGCCTCCGAAACAATTGTAGGAGCGTTGTCGAAATAGCCCCTCCTCTCTCTCTCGTATGTGGTCTCTCCTCCCTGCTTCTCCGTCGTCCGATCCCCACCCTCGACCCACTACTCCATCAGTCCGATCACCGTCGAACAACAACCTCGTCCGATCTCCACCCTCGACCCACTACCCCATCAGTCCGATCACCGTCCAACCATAAACAGCCTCGTCCGATCTCGACCCACAACCCCATCACGTCCGTCTCCGTCAACAGAGGAACCAGTCCTCGTCCGTCCTCTTCCTCCGGCTCACGTCTGTCCTCGTCTCTAGCACACCGCCATTCTTCCCCACCGCCTTCGTCTCAAGGTTTGTCTGACTTCTCTTTTTCTCGTTTTGGGTCAGAAATAGTAGATGCCGTTGGTGAGGACTGTTGGGTCATCCACAACAGCCGTCTGTCCCTGTAGTTTCGATCTGTTGTTCAAATGGGATTGTTTTCTGGGGATTTTGTTTGTTGTATTGCCGACTTGAAAGATCGATGCTTGCAGATAAATGGGTTCGACAGTAACAACAGATCTCAAAATTTTTGTATTTGTTTTGAGATTCATCCGGTGAAGCTTCTAACCTTTGTCTTGTTTGGTGTTTAGGTTAGTTGGGTTGTTGTTGCTCGGTGAGTGGTTGCTGAAGCTCCAAAAACAATCTTGTGTTTCTGTTGACAGGTAATTCAACTTTTCTGAGATTACTCTGCGTTATGGTGTCATGTATGTGAGAGTGTTTGACAACTTTGGCTGTTGGTATGATGAATGTGCTTTGTGTTTATTCAAATTTGCAGTATGCCTTGTGTTTGTGCAGAAATTCATAAACCAACTAGTAGTCGCATATTTGCTCAATACATGACAGAAAAGTTGTCATACGATTAGATAACTTTTGTGTAGAATGAACTGAAAATAGTGGCTAACACTAGGGATTTGAATGCGTTTCAGATCAAAAAAATGAAATAGATGGTGTCATGACAATTTAAAGACATAGCTACCTTTGCATAAATTGCAGATTCAAATTCCTTCTTCTCATTAGTTAGATCATAGGTATTTAAATCTGTGCTAATCACTTCTTCTTCTTTTATGTTTACCTGTTTATCTGCACGAGTGGTGTAAATTGCACTGAATTTTGTTGCCCTCTAGTTATATAGGCTGTATCTTACTGAAATAAGATAAGGCCTTATTACTATCTTTTAATCTTGAATGAAGTTGCCAGCTTTATATAACTCAGACCCTTGTTACAAGTCAAAGCATTCTTACTTTTAATCTTGAATTTTCATCCTTGCTTTGATTTACTAGATACATACATTTGATTTACTGGACCCTGATGATATTGTTCCTTTGATTATCAGTACTGATTTTGTTAATCCCAGTTTAGATCAGAAACATCAACTTTAATCTGGACAATTATCTCCTCAAACCTGATGAAGTAGCAAGAGATTCTGTATTTGCATATATAAGATGATCTAATAATATTCGTTACATTATTTTCTATTATTCATTCAACGCATATCATTCAGCATCCTACATATTCCATTAATTGTATCTTTCACTTCTCTTAGTTACATGAGATCTATTAAATCTGCATAAACATGAAATGACAAAAGTTAGGATAAGTTGTTGATTTTGCATATAGGGTGAAAAGATTAGGAGTTATCATAGTCTGTAATTGTCTACCACCTTGATTTTGAGATTGACCTTTCTAATTAGAGATAGGATTCATTATTAAGTCCTCCAGACTTAATTTCTCCTCATGTTATTAATGTTAATAATATCAAGCTAAAGGTGGCCCTTAAGCTAATTGACTACTCCATAAGAAGTTCAGTTTATGTCCAAAATCGATATTGTAGTTATTACTGTAGGGTTGGTCTAAAGATGTCAATAGTTCCCCATTTATCAACTTGTTTATTTTTCTTAGAAAAATGATTCTCATCTTAATTGTCATTACTGTTACACTCTCCCTCACAACAATATAATATAATGAATGTGCAATTTCTGTTGTTACATTTAGGTTAAGAATGTCCTAGATTTGGATAGATCAGTACAACTCTTATTTCTTCGTCGAACTAAATTCACATGTTGCATGAATTTCAGCCCACTACTTGAACATGTTATATTGCACACTTCTGAGTTTTGGAATCTTTCCAATAAGTTAACATGTTTCTTTTGTTGCTGCACAGGAATCATTGGTTGTTGTTCATCGGTTGCACAAATCTCCAAAGAGTTGCTGAAGTTTCTGTTGAAAGGTAATCATCTGTTTGCATATGCTGTTTTTTTTTTTACTGAAACTATTAAATGCTGTCCAGTATGTAGAGTAGATTTTGGTTTGCACAAAACCTTGTGTGAAGTTAGTACAATTGCAGCCAATTGTACTAACTTGGCTGGGTACTCCTCATACAATAATGTGTTGCAATCATTCACCATATTATGAAATGTGCATGTGCTGTTTTTTTTTTTTGAGTGATTATGTTAAGTGCTGTCCAGTAGATTAGTTGATGTCGGTTTGCACAATTGCAGCCAATTGTACAAACTTGGCTAGGTACTCCTCATTCAAATCAGCATTGTCAAATTGCTGTTTTGAATGAGGATGAAATTCATTCCTTATCATCTTGTTCCATCTAAGTGTCTTATGTAATTAGAAAACACAAAAGTGACCTTAGATGCGAAATATGAAAGAAACAAAAGATTGAAGTGAGTACACTTAATAAACACAACTATTCTATAAGTTTCTGTATATGCAGACTTAGTCAAACAAGAAAAGTAAAAGCCACACTCACATCAACTATGCCTTTTGAACAATGTATGAAATGAGGTTGGTTTGGCGTATGGACTTGGTTTTGCGAAGAATGTATAAGTCTTGAAATATGTTGGTTGGAATTAAACATGGATATATGTACTTTGTTTATATATTTACATTGCAGAGAGTCGATGAACATGGACTTATGATGATAACAATGTATAAATACTTTGCAGATAGTATTTATTTACAAACATGGATAACAGGCGTCGGGATGCGATATGTAAGGCTTTGACATTTATGCATGTATGGAATGAGCATTTGGAATTACTGAAAGTGATAATATTGGTAGTGTTGGCACTATACAGAAGGAAACGGAAGAGGAGTGAACTTGCATTAGGGAGTAGGGCTTTGACAGTGCCATCTAGGGAAGCTAATATTCATAGGATTTTGCATGAGGGTGATAGGAATAGTCAGTGGGATTTAAGGATGGACGTTAACACATTTACAGTGTTATGTGACATGCTTCAAGCACATGGTGGATTGGCGAATACTGGCCATCTGCCTATTGAAGAAAAGGTGCTAATCTTCCTACGAATATTAGCACAAAATGAATCTAATAGAGTATTACAAGTCAGGTTGATGAGATCCGGAGAAACAATAAGTAGGGCCTTTCATAGTGTGTTGAAGGCCGTACTGAGGCTGCATGGTCTGTTATATGTGAAGCCCATACCAATTGCAGATGATTGCACAGATCCTAAATGGAAATGGTTCAAGGTTAGTAAACTTTCCTTGCAACTACAAAGTGTCTCATATCAATATTGTAAATAACTAATGACATAACTATGATTTCTTGGAATTTTGTTCAAAGGGTTGCCTTGGTGCCCTAGATGGGACCTACATAGATATTACGGTTGCCCAAGATGAGAAACCAAGATACAGAGGCCGGAAAGGCAGAATATGCACAAATGTTTTAGGGGTGTGTGATAAGAACATGAACTTTGTTTATGT